>JAXIVJ010015474.1:0-31483 GCA_036785665.1 Chirona hameri | reverse complement strand
CTTCCTTCAGGAAATGTGTCAATGTTCGATCGATTTAGTTGTATTGGTAAAGGTGGACTATCGCGACGGTGACCCCTTCTCTCCGTTCCTGTTCGGTCCCCCAAATCGTAAGAAAAAAATCGACATCACAGATGTGGACCTTCGATGATGGGCGTGTTTAAATTTATCATTTTTATTTAGCTTAATTGTTGTATTATTTTACTATTTTATTTCTGTTTACACTTATGTTTGTCATTATCACACTTAAACTGTATCAGTACCTATTAATAGGTACGCATAATCAGGGACGTAGCAAAGGGGAGGGGTGGCACGGCCATAGCCCCCTTCCCCCTGAGCAAACCATTTTATACTAGATAAAAATGCGATTTTGATGACGACTCGACCCTACACCCCCCCCCCCCCCGTAAACAACATTTGGCTGAGGAGCGAAATATGATTATACCACTGACGTCCCCCCCCCTTGATAAAAAATATTGGCTAAGTGCCTGCGCTTAACCATATGCCTTAGCAGCATGTTTTTTTTTCGAATTGCCCCCCAGTGAGAATTTCTTAGCCGAGGCCCTGCTTGACTGTACAATGTATATATTTTAGCACCATTCACGGCACTTTAAATGATAGAAAGGGTACGACTGATATTACTCTACAGCCAACGTTTTGTCAATAAAAAATGCTGAAATAGGGTCATCCTCGATTGCCCAGCTCTTTTTTGCCCAGCCCAGCTCGATCACGTGTTAAAAGCACGAACTTCACCGAAGGATGACGGCATAATTTTAGTACATATAGCACTAACCATCCCGTTCCACAGATTCAGCCATTCTTGTAGAATTGTATATTTTCACATGAGAATATGCTTCAGCTGCAATACAAATACAATATAGCTCCATCACACGGGTTCAATGTTTGGTGAAATGCACCTGATTTGGCGAAAATATTCGTATCAGTGGAAAATTTCAGATGTTAAAGTTAACCCTGTAAATCGAAAGAAATGATTTATTTTACCATAGGGAAAACAATGCAAATAGTTTTAAAAACAAGAAAATGGAATTCCTTTATCTTTTTGCTGCCAGATGCTACCAAACACGCATTGTTTATTCCGTTACGCGGCGAGGGTACATATGTTCCAAACCTCTAAAACCGTGATATTTAAGTTGTTTTGACTTCGAATAATCAACAGGGAAGAACATTAGGCTGGTATCATTACATATCTACCTCTTGATTGCCTGCCATGCTGCTACTATCAAATCTGGGACGGTCTTAAAACCGGACATGCGCCAAGTATGTGGATATTCCTGAAGATAAATGACGAGAATCGCCGCACCATAAACGCCTTTGTTTATGTAATACCATATGCAAAATATTGATGCCAAATTATCTGACGTCACTCCGGGAGTCGTTTCTCCCTCGTGAGTAAACCTTATTAGTAAAGGAATCGTAGGAAGTACCTATGCACAGGGGCGGCGTATTTTTTGTTGTGGGGGGGGGGGCAGCGGGGGCAGCCGCCCCGCTGGCAAAATCAAGCGGGGCAAAACTATATTTTTGCCCCCCCCCCCCCCCCCCCCACCCCCCCCCCCCCCCCCCCCCCCATCTTCCGTAGTCGAAAATGACATATCCTTTACCATGCATGGTAGAAATCATGAGCATGGCAAAAGTTAAAAAATAAATTAAAATATACTTCATATGGCAGTAAAATATGGTAGCTTGTCCTTGAGGCAAAAGTGACGCAACGCAAGTTTAAACAATATAGTAATATAGTATATAGTAATATAGACGCGTGTCAAACTAGCTCACATTCACATTCACATTCGGAAACACATTCGCGGACTATTTGGATTTCCATGAAAATTGGCACACAGGTAGAGCATGACCTCCTTATTACGCTCATAAAGTCTTAGAGTCGCACATTTAAAATCAAAGGATTTAGAGCAGGTCAGATAGGTTTAAAGTCACCTTACTTAAAGGGATTATACGGGTTTCCGTCCTGAAAGTAAATGCACTCTTTTGCAGTTGTATGAGCTTTTAAACACGCTTAAGACAGGGACCTCATTGCTCATTTAGTCCATTATTTCAGCAATTATCAGCGTTAAAACTTGAATTATCAGCGTTAAAACTTGGGCGTTTTTTCGAGACTAGTATCAGATAACGAGTACTTGATCGGCACTACTGTCCACCACTTTTATCTTAAGATAAATTTTAGAGTTTTGAATTATCTGCAAATCCTACACTGGATCACAAAATTATTATGCAATTCAAAACTGACGGGACTTTGTATTACTACACACTGTTCGTTGAGGTTTTGTGTTGTTGTGGTGTTCTTATCTCCGGCCTTTAGCGTTGGGAATTTGGTGGTGGCGTATTATTTTTTGGCATGAAAATTCATGAAAAATATAGAATTTGATGGGAAAACTAGGTAACTGCTGGTGTCGTTGGAACAAAAGAAGTTTATTTTCTTTCAAATATTTATTATTTTACCGGAAATATGCCATAAGTGAGGTGTTTTATTAGCATAAAAGAGATGACTGGCTCTGCCTCAGCCGGTCCTGCAGAAAATACGCGGTGGCATCACCGCGCACTTTGGAATGTCCTTACGTGCAGAAGAGGTTATTTCCAGAAAAATGTGGCTACCGCGAGACTTCTACCACCTTTATAAGTACGTTTTACTATGTAACTCAATTATTCTGGGAAAAATCCGTATAATCCCTTTAAAGTGTTTGACCTTATACCTATGACCTGCTCTAAATCCTTTGATTTTGAATGTGCGACTCTAAGATTTTATGAGCGTGATAAAGAGGTCATGCTCTACCTTTTTGTTAATTTGTATGCAAATCGGACTAGTCCGCTGTATGACTTTACACCTATCTGACCTGCTCTAAATCCTTCGATTTTGAATGTGCGACTCTAAGATTTTATGAGCGTAATAAGGAGGTCATGCTCTACCTTTGTGCTAATTTGCATGCAAATCGGACTAGTCCGCTGTATGACTTTAAACCTATCTGGCCTGCTCTAAATACTTTTATTTTGAATGTGCGACTCTAAGATTTTATGAGCGTAATAAGGAGGTCATGCTAATTTGCATGCAAATCAGAATAGTCCGCTGTTTGACCTTAAACCTATGACCTGCTCTAAATCCTTTGATTTTGAATGTGCGACTCTAATATTTACTGAGCGTGATAAAGAGGTCATTGTCTACCTTTGTGCCAATTTTTATGGAAATCGGAATAGTTCGCTATATGACTTTAAACCTATCTGACCTGCTCTAAATCCTTTGATTTTAAATGTGCGACTCTTAGATTTTATGAACGTGATAAGGAGGTCATGCTCTATCTGTGTGCCAATTTTTATGCAAATTGGAATAGTTCGCTGTTTGACCTTAAACCTATGACCTGCTCTAAATCCTTTGATTTTGAATGTGCGACTCCATGATTGTATGGGCGTAATAGGTCATGCTCCACCTGTGTGCCAATTTGCATGCAAATCGGAATAGTCCGCTGTTTGACCTTAAACCTATGACCTGCTCTAAAACCTTTTATTTTAAATGTGCGACTCTAAGATTTTATGAGCGTGATAAGGAGGTCATGCTCTATATGTGTGCTCATTTTTATGCAAATCGGAATAGTCCGCTATTTGACCTTAAACCTATGACCTGCTCTAAATCCTTTGATTTTAAATGTGCGACTCTAAGATTGTATGAGCGTGATAAGGAGGTCATGCTCTACCTGTGTGCCAATTTTCATGGAAAGCCGAATAGTTCGCGAATGTGTTTCCGAGTGTGAATGTGAATGTGAGCTAGTTTGACACGCGTGTAATATAGCATGTTATAAAATTATTATATGATGGAACAGTGTCAGAAATATGATTCAATCTTTACAGCTAAAGCTAATTGAAAAAAAAATCACTCCACGTCTATATGCGCCGAACATATTAACAAGGAACGACTTGAATTTTAAACCACCAATATTTGGCTACTGAAAACGGGTGTTTTCTGGTAGCCATTACATTGCAATTGTATGTTACCCTAACTTAGTTTCCGGGCTCTGGCAACCCTGATAGATCGCCACTCTAAATCACGATATATCATCATCATCACCTTTAATTTTCCTTAAAATCCTTCAGCCTATGTGTTTAAGCTATATGACTACGTGAACTGAATCAGGGACGTAGGCGGCCACAGGGGCCATGCCGTGCCCCCCCCCCCCCCCCCTGAGTGATCCAGTTTACAGTAGATAAAATGGGATTCCGGTAAGCTTTGCTTTAACATTACGTCTATGGTCGTTGCATGGAAAGAATCGAGTTTGAAATATCTCCGATTGCACCCCCCTCCCCCCCCCCCCCCCTCCCCATCGGCAGGTGAAAAGTATTGTGGCCTCTCCCTGACCAAAATCCTGGCTACGTGCCTGAACTGAATTGATCGAAGTCTTGCCTCCCCCCCCCCCCCATGTCAAAATCAAATATAACGCCACTGCCTATGCAAACTTACTTGGTAGAACGTACATACGTTCTACCAAGTAAGTGGTATACAAGTATGTAAGAATAAGAACGCATGCAGTTCACGTACAAGTATGTAACATACAAGAACGTACATACAATAATTTACATTTAGGAACGTTCTTGCATATTTATTCAATCCTTAAAGGGACACTCCCACCTTAACATTAGTTTTGAGTTGAAATAGCCATGTTTTAGGATTTGCATTTAAATTAAGTAGGGTAGCAGTTAAAACAACCATATAGGTTTAATCGAAAATAAATTCGAGGTTAGTCTTGACAATTGTAACGAATAAACCCCACGTGTATTCAAATAGGGGCTTAAAGCCGATGACGTCACCTCTCTTTACCAAATGGTGATGATAGTCGACTTGTTTTAAGGTGAGCCTTGGAGATATTTGCTACGTTGCAATGGTTTGGTAGTTGGTTGGTTTTGTATTCAAAGCGCCGGAATTGTCTCGAAATAATTGTGCCCCTACTTTGGCAGCATAAAGGATTTGTGTGTAGCTCTCTAGAGCTTAATATGACGTCATCAACCCAAATATTAAAACTTAACTTGTTATTAAATTGAGCACTGTTTTCGAGAAACAAATGTCATAATCGTGTTCGGCAGCAATTACTTCATATTTTGCACCACAAGCGGCGTACATTTGACAACTTTTGGGAAGGTGGGACAGTCCCTTTAAGTGAAATGTCACAAATAGTTATATTCTGATGTTTAGCTGCATGCGTGCGAGTACCTATTTCTGTATTTTTGTACTGCATTTTGTGCAGTTCGAATTCATGCCGACGTAACTTTTTAGGTACATTTCTGTCTGTATTTAACATACATATTTGACCCCGCTTAATGTAACAGATAAAATATTCGTTCGCTTTTTTATTACGCCTTAAGTTGCTTGTATTTGGTAAAACGAAACCAAGTAAGACATACTCACTGTGGCCTGTACCACTGGCGCTAGACACATACGTATCAGTGGTTCAGCACTTTGCATCGCTTATTTCTTCAGCCCACACATTCTAGCTTCAGTACAACTACATTAATCAGATAGTTCGTGAGCTCAAGTAATGTGCTGTTGAGCGCCCGTGGGTGGGATTTACCTAGTTTTGTTAAGATAGCACAACATCTGAACCAGGATCAGATTAGTTTGTCATGAAAACGGGATCGGTCTGGACCGCAAGCTGAGAACGGGTCATTCAAAAAATTTGATTGTGTGCGGTTGAAGAAATAGCATTAACCTATTACATACTGTAAACAGAGATTCGACTTAGAAAATGATGTCAGTTGCATTCTCACATTGACTCATTTTGCTGTTCCTTCGAATATCCGTTATTGCCAGGAAATACGCCTATGTCTGTCAGCAACACTCCAATCAGCAACACCCCAATCAGCAACACCCCAATCAGCAATACCCCAATCAGCAACACCCCAATCAGCAACACTCCAATCAGCAACACCCCAATCAGCAATACCCCAATCAGCAACACCCCAATCATCAACACCCCAATCAGCAACACCCCAATCAGCAACACCCCAATCAACAACGCCTCAATCAGCAACACCCCAATCAGCAACACCCCAATCAGCAACACCCAAATCAGCAATACCCCAATCATCAACACCCCCAATCAGCAACACCCCAATCAGCAACACTCCAATCAACAACGCCTCAATCAGCAACACCCCAATCAGCAATACCCCAATCAACAACACCCCAATCATCAACACCCCCAATCAGCAACACCCCAATCAACAACACCCCAATCAGCAACACCCCAATCATCAACACCCCCAATCAGCAACACCCCAATCAGCAACACCCCAATCAGCAACACCCCAATCAGCAACACCCCCAATCAGCAACACCCCAATCAGCAACACCCCAATCATCAACACCCCCAATCAGCAACACCCCAATCAGCAACACCCCAATCAGCAACACCTCAATCATCAACACCCCCAATCAGCAACACCCCAATCAGCAACACCCCAATCAGCAACACCCCAATCAGCAACACCCCAATCAGCAACACCCCAATCAACAACGCCTCAATCAGAAACACCCCAATCAACAACACCTCAATCAGCAACACCCCAATCAACAACACCTCAATCAGCAACACCCCAATCAGCAACACCTCAATCAGCAACACCCCAATCAACAACACCCCAATCAGCAACACCCCAATCAGCAACACCCCAATCAACAACGCCTCAATCAGCAACACCCCAATCAACAACACCTCAATCAGCAACACCCCAATCAACAACACCTCAATCAGCAACACCCCAATCAGCAACACCTCAATCAGCAACACCCCAATCAACAACACCCCAATCAGCAATACCCCAATCAGCAACACCCCAATCAGCAACACCCCAATCAGCAACACCCCAATCAGCAACACCCCAATCAGCAACACCCCAATCAGCAACACCCCAATCAGCAACACCCCAATCAGCAACACCCCAATCAACAACGCCTCAATCAGCAACACCCCAATCAACAACGCCTCAATCAGCAACACCCCAATCAGCAACACCCCAATCAGCAACACCCCAATCAACAACACCCCAATCAGCAACACCCCAATCAATTCAATGAGTCACGTTATCAACAGGTCAAGCATGATGGGTTAAAGCATACTCACAAACCAATCCTTAACTTATGCTGCAGTACGGTAATTGATTCAATCACATATAACCATGCACATTTAATACACATTTCAATTAAAATGAACATGAATTTTCCATATGGGCTACCTTATTGAAGGATATATTACAAGTTATGCTTATTTAAGAGTTTGCATTGCTTCATGATTTTAGCTTTGTGACAACATAATTCACCGCCAATTCTATTGATGCAGGCTTCTAAAGCCAGCGTCAATGTATATTTTGTTTAATATAAAGTCATGTGACGCAGAGTCTTTGTTGTGGATAACGCATCATGGTCAATTCTTGTGCGGCCCTGTTTTACGAACTGTTTTATGGCCAGTGGCGGATCTAGGTTTCGAGTTTGGGGGAGGGAGAAATTTAGTTCCGTTTCGTCAGATAAAAATTATTGACCCGGGGGGGTGGCGTCGGATCGTCAGCGCAAAGATTCGTTGAGCGGGGGGGGGGGGGGTGGCGTCGGGTGGTCGCGGAAGAGTCGTTGAGCAGGGAGAGGAATAAATCACGCCTTCCCGGAACAAAAATCACAACCTCCCGGAACGGTTTGGGGGCGGGGCAAAAACATGCGTTTGCCTACCGATTTTTCGTTGGAGGGGGGGGCAATTGGGGCATTCCAAGACAGATCGACCAAAATATCTCGAAATAACATACTAAATCTCATATTTCGATAAATGTACGTGGTGGAGGTTATCTGGGCTGTATATTCACGCTGCGAACTTTTCAGCCCCGTCCGTCAAATGGTTTTCGAGTTTCAGCCTCGGGCAACTTTGTAATGTCAAGCAAAACTCTCATTTTCAGCGGCCAATATCTCCCATCTAAATCATGTGACTCATATAATGATATATGTCATCAGAATTATCAGTAACAATATATTATTATGATGTAATCATTTTTGGAAAATTAGAAAATGTTGGCATTTCAACGCGTTATCTCAGGTCAAATCACGTGATTTTATAATGTGGTCATTTCAAATTCGGGATTTTGTCCATGTCAGAATCAACATCTATACATAAGCCTTCGATGTTTAAAAAATTGTCATAGTTTTTTTCTCTCTAAATATTGTATATATATTTTTGTATTTGGAAAATAATGGTCACCAGCACAGCACGTCTTTGGTAATAACTTTACACGTAATTGTGCTAGAGAGCTCAAATAAACGGCATTATGCTTATCTCGTCGACCTGCTTTCAATGATGTATAACATCAGCTTTGTAGTCACGACTTCAAGGTCACTTCACGACTTCACGACACGACTTCAAGGTCACCAGAGGCCACCCGGGGCAGCCCACGTCGGATCGACCAAACCATAACATCCTACTTCTCGTATTTCGATTGATCTAGGTGTTGGGGGTCATCTGGGCCGTAGATTCACGCTGTAAAAATTTATTTCAGCCCCGTTCGTCGAACGGTTTTCGAGTTATAGCCTCAGGCATCTCTTTAATGTCGCCCAAAGCTTGAATTTGCTTCGGGCGATATCTCCCATATACATAATTCGAATTATCTAAACCACAGATAACAAGAGACTTGGATTTGGCACGAAATTTTTGGCCTCTTATTTTAGAGTCGAAATTTTAAACGGAGCTGTTAAGCTGATACACTTGCATGTCTCGGCTGGTGAAAATGTGAGTCCAGCACCGTCGTTCACTGCTGTGCTTAAAATAAGAGGCCGAATATTTCGTGTCAAATCCAGGTCTCCTGTTATCTGTGTACAAACCTATGTATCATCAGAATATAATAGACATTAACCACAAATTAACTGAATGCAATTTTGTTTAGAACTCGAGTGGAAAAGTGTCGAAATCTTGGCATGTGACCTCAGGTCAGGTCACGTGATTTCGTTATGTTCTCAGTTAAAATTCGTGATTTGTCTTAGGTGGAATAGGAGGGTGCCCTTTGAATCACGTGACAACATATTCCGCTCAGTAATCAAGATCACGTGATGACAAAATTCAATATTTTGCCTATAGAGGCGTCTGTGGGTCCTCATGACATCAAATTTTGTCATCCCAATTTACAGACTGAGAATGTTATACAAATAGCTTAAAGTGTCTACCAGAGATAAAAAAGTTCAACGTTGCCAAATAAAGCGAAAATTCCAGCGAATTATCTATTGTATAATCAAACCAGGTCATTTTGGAAATCAACCTCAAGGTCACGGAGTGACCTGCTGGGGTCATGCTATGCATCATTGAATGAGACACATAATGCCGGATAAACGAGACACATAATGCCGGATAAACGAGACACATAATGCCGGATAAACGAGACACATAATGCCGGATAAACGAGACACATAATGCCGGATAAACGAGACACATAATGCCGGATAAACGAGACACATAATGCCGGATAAAATTCAACTTTATCGGTGCCAGGGCACCCACAAAGTTGAAATGGGCACCCGCAATAGTCCTTGCACCCACAATCAATAACATGTTTCAAAAATCAAAATGCATAGAATAAACCAGTGAAACGCCTTTTTGGGCGATGACCGAGCGGTCGCGCACTGGTAAAGCTAAAACAGGTTTGAAATATGAAACGGTACGGGAGCACACGTGGTAGTAATACATAGTCCTTTTAGTCCTCAATAAAAATTGCCAGGCCTCCATGCATGCCAACATAAAAATGCAGTTTTATGAAATTGTACATGATCTCCTTTCTCAAATTCATCAAAAGGGAGTACGTCCTGAGCGCTGCATTCTTCAGCGTATAAAAAAAACGAATGCTTAGATAAATCAAGCCATTTTTGGTCAAGAATGATTTTTGTTCATTTCGACGTCTGCGGATGCCACGCGCTGTGGTACCACCCCTATCAGAGCGCACCATAACAAAATAAAATTGATTTGATGGTCCTATCCAATGGTGAAACCCGATCTCAATCGGAGCAGTGGTTGCAAAGTTATTAGCTTCCGAAAAGCGTCTGTATGGCCGGGTCGGGGCGGGTCGGGCCGGGTCGGGCCGGGTCGGGCCGGGTCGGGCCGGGTCGGGCCAGGCCGGGTCGGGCCAGGTCAGATGTAAATGTGTCTAGTAAGTTGACGAAAAACCTCACGGGCGCTTCGCGCCCGCTCGGTAATGACTAAAATGTTTTTAAGGTCCGGATTTGGCTGAACGTCAGCTGTCACTAGTTAAACGTTTTAACGGTAGTGAGGTATTTTACCAAGTATCAGATTGATCTCTTCCCAGCCGTTAAGATTGCTCTTTTGCTTTCAGAAAATCATATTTGTTTTGCCATGGCATAAGCTGTCAAAAAACTGAGTATTTTTTCATTCAAACCTTGTTATATTCCATAACTGGAAATTGTTGAATGGGTTCAATGCACATGCATTTACTAACTTCCATTGCATTGGGGAAGGCAGGGGAGTCCCGACCACCTTAGCTTTGGAAAGTGTTCCAAAGAAACCCGCGCCCCGGGGGCCTCTGAGACAACTTCGCCCTGGTGGTGGGGGTCAAAATGACCCCCACTAACTCGAAAACTGAAAGGGCTAGAAAGACGCGGAAAAGTGTTCGAAAGATCTAAACAAGGACATTCGAAGTTACTTCGGGTATTTTGTTTTGCTCAGGTCAATATTCAGGTCATTCAAGGTCAATTTTTCCCAGAAAAGGTCATTGCTCCAGAAACCCCCAAAATATATCGGGAACTATGATGGCTAGGAACAAACGGGAAAAAGCAATCGAAAGCTCTTGAAAAATGTAAGCGCTAAGGTGTCCTCAATTTTACCTCAGCAATAGTTTAAAAATGTAAAAATACAAGTAAATACCTCACTTGAATATTGTTGCTTCCATATCTTCAGTTCGCCAAAGCAAGTGTTCGACGGAAAATGCCTTTGTTACATTTTCTGCATGGCACATTGGCACAATGCCGTTTGCACATTGTAGTCAACTGTACACTTGCCTACTTCCGTGTGTTACGCATTCTGCGATAGTGCGTTAAAATATTTTGGGACTAAAGCTATCTTCACGTTGACTGCAGGCAGTTATGTCTGTTTCCGTTTTCCAGTCGACCAACGTGTTGGGCAGTTAACAGCAAGAAGTAAACGTATGAAAGCGTCAGTATTTTGTTTTGCTGCTGAAAGCGTCAGTATTTTGTTTTGCTGCTGTTTTGCTGCTGCTGCTGCTGGAGTAGGGGAGGAGGTACAAGTACAAGGAGTTTCAATTTGGGCACCCACAATCATTTTTTATAAAACCACACCCCTGCTCTCTAGCACAATAAGTGTTAAGTTATTACCAAAGACGTGCTGGTGATCATGATTTTTCCAAATACAAAATCTAAATTAAATATTCAGAGGAAAAACCTATGTCCAATTTTCTTACCATCGAAAGGCCAATGTATCGAAGTCGACTCTGGCAAGAAAAAATAATTCGAATTTTAAATGGCCACATTATAAAATCACGTGGCTGAGGTCTAAGATCACATGTAAAAATTCCAAAATATCCGTAGTTTCGAAAAATGATTTGTATCACATTAATATATTCACTGCAACAATATAGCTGATAGACATGAAACATTTCAGTATATATGGTCTGAAAATGTTTTTAAAAAAATACAAATAACCATTTTACCCAGATTCAAGATGTTTCGGGGTTTTCAAGTCGTTATTTTTTTTATTTTTTTTTGGGGGGGGAATGGTGAAAACATACGTTTGCCTACCGATTTTTCGTTTTTTTTCTTTGGGGGGGCAATTGCCCATTTTGCCCAACCGTAGATGGGCCACTGTGTATGGCCGCCATATAACCGCTTCTGTTGTGGCGCCCATAGGCCTCCCCTCCCCCTACCCCTTGTGCGGCCCACTTTCTGTCGTCCTATCGTCATGAGTGTGCATCGGGCGACTCTGTCCAGCCTGGAGTCTCTATTGGGCGACTCTGTCCAACCCGGGGTCTCCATCGGGCGACTCTGTCCAGCCTGGAGTCTCCATCGGGCGACTCTGTCCAGCCTGGGGTCTCCATCGGGCGACTCTGTCCAGCCTGGGATCTCCATCGGGTGACTCTGTCCAACCCGGGGTCTCCATCGGGCGACTCTGTCCAGATTGGGGTCTCCATCGGGCGAGTCTGTCCAGCCTGGAGTCTCCATCGGGCGACTCTGTCCAGCCTGGAGTCTCCATCGGGCGACTCTGTCCAGCCTGGGATCTCCATCGGGTGACTCTGTCCAACCCGGGGTCTCCATCGGGCGACTCTGTCCAGATTGGGGTCTCCATCGGGCGAGTCTGTCCAGCCTGGAGTCTCCATCGGGCGAGTCTGTCCAGCCTGAAGTCTCCATTGGGCGACTCTGTCCAGCCTGAAGTCTCCATCTGACGACTCTGTCGACTCTGTCCAGCCTGAAGTCTCCATCGGGCGAGTCTGTTCAGCCTGGAGTCTCCATCGGGCGACTCTGTCCAGCCTGGGGTCTCCATCGGGCGAGTCTGTCCAGCCTGGAGTCTCCATCGGGCGACTCTGGCGACTCTGTCCAGCCTGGAGTCTCCATCGGGCGATTCTGTCCAGCCTGGGGTCTCCATCGGGCGACTCTGGCGACTCTGTCCAGCCTGGAGTCTCCATCGGGCGATTCTGTCCAGCCTGGGGTCTCCATTGGGCGACTCTGGCGACTCTGTCCAGCCTGGAGTCTCCATCGGGCGACTTTGGCGACTCTGTCCAGCCTGGAGTCTCCATCGAGCGAGTCTGTCCAGCCCGAGGTCTCCATCGGGTGAATCTGTCCAGCCTGAGGTCTCCATCGGGTGAATCTGTCCAGCCTGGGGTCTCCATCGGGTGACTCTGTCCAGCTTGGAGTCTCCATCGGGTGACTCTTTACAAGCAAAGGCGCACATACAAATACAGTATTGTGCCTGGTACCCTAGCAGGCACAAGCTTGGCTCTCCCTGCCAATTTGTTCCAGTTTGGGGCAATTTCTTGCCCATTGAAGCATGCCGCGGTGGAATGAAGACGCGTGCAGCGGCGCGTGCCCGTACCGCGTGATTGGCAGCACGTGCGCCACGCGCCGTCCCCCCTGCCACAGGGGGACAGTGTCCAGCAGGGGAGGGGAAGCGGTCGCCTTTTAACTCGACCCCTGGCCGCCACGCCGTCCACACATGGTCCTAATCAGGCCAGCAGACTCGGGGTCCTTTGTAGCCGGACCGGGGGCAGCTGGAAATGGCACCGGGGCTGTGTGGGTGAGCGGCTGTGTTGTGTGGTGGACGGGACACGGGTGGTCTGAACCAGAACTGGAGAGGTGAGGGGAACCGAGAGGGTGGAGGGCGGCTCACTGGCTCGAGAGCGCCGTTTACGGCGTTTACTGGTCCGGCCAGCCGTGGATGCCCTCAGACAGAGCTCCATTCAGAGCTGGGTGCAGCAGAAATCCACCGCAGCTATTTGCACCTCCCACAGCTCCGAGCACTAAATGACCTGACTGAGAACGGAACTGATTGCTGGATCAAGCACTGCATAAGCAACATGAACCATGTTCCATCCATGACCATGTTCTATCAGCTCATCTGACAAATGGTAAGTAGGCTGTTAACCAATAAACAGTTCTGAATCGAGATGATTAAGCTCACTCTTAAAGATGAGGGCAGACATTGTGTACATAAGCGCAAACATTATTATAATTTCAAAGTACCATTATGCTGTCATAGTTATTGTTTTTTTTTTAAATTAACCTGTACTTATGTGCCGAATCTGTCTTAATTTAAACGGCTCTGCAGTGTTAAACCAACACGCTGCCTGTAGAAGTAAACGTCAAGCTTCATTTCTTAACCTTAAAGAGATATTGCCACCTCGCGAGCCAATATGGAGTTGTTGGTGTGTATCAGTCGATTAAGCGTGTCCGATTTCACCTGCAAAATTTGGGTCCTGAAACTCCCCCCAGTAGATAAAAAAATGCATTTGCACCACTCATCTTGGCACACATTCCTACAATTGGAGTCACCTCATCACTATTTAGAATCACTTCTTTGCGGACTATTATTTTCTTTTGAATGTTGCAAACTCAACATTACCATTCCGTCAGTGAACTTTAAAATTAAAAAGCGTATGCAGTTAATTATATTTTCAACAACCTAATCTTTTTTCATAATAAAACAGCAAGAATTGCTATGGCTCGACTTTGGGACCGTAGGAATTATGTGACCTATACCTTATAACACAGACAGACTCTTCAAGGTCAAGTCTCGGCGAATTCGTACGCTTCGGCTTTGGGCGGGCGCCAATTCCACAGCCAAACTGGATGAGTGCGGCCATCATGAATCTAGTACTGAGCACAGCTGGGACCAACGTTTTGGAGTCAGAAATAAATACGCCACGAAATTGTGAGTGGGGGGGGGGACGGACCCATAACTCCATATTTTCCAGTCAACAATCAACATTATGGTACGCACTAGTGATGTCATTTTCAGAAAATTCCTGAAACTTGACCAAACCGATACCAATTGCATTATAGCTATGGTAACCGAAAACCAAACCGATTTTTCCGAACCCGAAAATGACCTATTTTTGACCGACTTTCAATATTGGTGTAAGAGGCAAAGGCAAGCGTTACATTGCATATGCAGGTGCATTTTGTTTTTTTTGGGGGGAGGGAGGAAATAAATACCTCAATAATACGTAATAGAATACACGATGATCAGAATACAAATTAATTGCCTGACATTCTTATTTCCCAGCTGGATACCTGCAGAACATGCCGAACGTCCTGCAAAAAAAGGTACCCGGTCTGATGCATATCGCTGACTTGCTTGACCGAAACATACCTACAATTTGTTCTCTGACCAACCAATAACCGATTCGGTATTGGAATTGTTTGGGTATACCCAAAATTTGGTTACCGAATGAAACCACTAGTACGCACGCATTCAGAAAAGTGGACTCTATTTCCCTTCCTTCATTTTCATTCAACTATTTTAATGAGGATCACCAGAACTCTTACTTCATGTTAGTTTTACTTACTTCTACATGACTTCATGACATGACACTCTTACTTCATGACTTTTTCCTTCATCCAGATATTAATCATTTGACACATTCAGTTTTATCTACACTACGCTGCGGCCTGAAACCAACTCCGTTCCATCGCCTTAGCGCTTACGAATGCGCCAGTAATCCCAAAAGTCAAAGTTCGCTGGTAGAATTTTGATGTTCTTATGAAAGAGCATGTCTCAGTGATGGTGACTTCATGGACAACATCGTTCGCGGTTATTTCACTCTTACCGCCTCGGGTAGACTTCTTAGCCCGTTCGCCGGCACTGCTATTTTTCCGGTTCTTGACATATTTCTCATTATGCGCTGCACCCCGCAAGCCAAAACATATCCTCAGTTGTAAACATGCTGTTCACCCTTGACATGAATGCACTTCAGAGTTCAGGTCGTCAAAAATGTTTTGTTACATAAAAAATTACACCTATATGGACACAATGTATCAGCCAAATTCTGGTCTGACGCAGGAACCCTGCGTCAGACCAGAATTTGGCTGATACATTGTGTCCATAGATGCCAGTGGATGTCAGATGTCAGTGGCGTACCGAGTATACGGTCATTCAGGGCATGACCTGGTCCTTTGGACCCGAGGCGCCCATGCAAAGCTGGTGCCCCTCCGATCAGTAACGGCGCCCCTCCGGCCAGTGACGGCGCCACTCCGGCCAGTGAGGACGCTCTCCCGGCCAGTGACGGCGCTCTTGCGGGCAGTGACGGCGCCCCCGGCCAGTGAGGACGCTCCCTGCCATAAACGGCGCCTCTCCGGCACGTGACAGCACCCCTCCGGCCAGTGACGGCGTCCATCCGACCAGTGACGGCGCCCCTCCGGCCAGTGAAGGAGCGCCTCCGGCCAGTGACGGCGCCCCTCCGGCCAGTGAAGGAGCGCCTCCGGCCAGTGAAGGCGACCCTCCGGCCAGTGACTACGCCTCTCCGGCGAGCAACAGCGCCCCTCCGACCAGTGACGGCGCCCCTCCGGCCAGTGACGGCGCACCTCCGGTCAGTGACCGCGCCCCTCCAGCGAGTGACGGCGCCTCTCCCGCCAGTGACCACACCCCTCCGGCGAGTAACGGCCCACGCCCCTCCGGCGAGTGGCGGCGCCCCTCCAACTAGTGTCTGCCCCTTCCCGACCCGCGACGGTGCCCCTCCGGCTAGCGACGCCACCCCCTCCAGCCAGTGGTGACGGCGCCCCTCCGTTCGTCCGTAGCCCCCCCCCCCCCCCCCCTGCAAAATTTTCGCCAATATTGGTGGCGCCCCTGTCGATCGGGTGGCGCCCCTCAAGGCTGTATCAGTGTATCAAGGATGTATCCAATTTGTGTCGTCCCAAAAATTCTGCCCCGCATCGTTTTGAGCGATGACAAAAATATTTTGCAAATAATGTAGATTCTTAGCCTAAATACCTCAAAGGGTATTTCACCTATGTATTGGTTTTGAACTGAGATAGCCATTATCTTTGGCCGTTATTGAAATGTTGAAAATACTAAGGTCATTTTCCCACAAACTTAGCCGTTTTTAAACGATTCAATTTATAGTTTGCAAAATGGGGTCTAGGCCGCCGCTGATTGGCTGACAGCGACTTTGTCAGCCAATCCCACTTTCTCCCAATCAGCGGCGGTCTATAGCTCAATAATGACGTCATCATCCCAAATTTAAACACAACTTAATTTGTATAAAGTTAAGTGACTTTCGAGAGAAAATTATCACCATCGTTTGCAGCAGCACTTGCTTCATATTTTCGACTACAACTAGTGTATATTTGACAACTTTCAGAAAGGTGAAACATTCCCTTTAAGGTTTGGATCGCGGTTGTAGCGGGGGGCAGCTCCCACCTTTTTAGAGTGGGGGGCTGGGCCCCTGCTGCCCCCCCCCCCCCCCTCCCCGGTGGCGACGCCCCTGGTATGTTGTCATGTTTTGACACAAACGCGTCTTACGCACATATGTGTTATGATTTGAGGATAACAAAATCACATAGACATAGTCAACTTCAACATGAATATATCAACATGGAGTCAACATTAAAAAAAATCCTGACATGGACACTTCGGGATAGGGAACTAAACCAAATGGACCAAATCTACCCTTTTGGGGACCATATTTGACACGTTTTATGTCAAATTTGGTCCCCTGTTTGGAAGGCTGTAATTCCTTAAATATGAATTGTACAATATTTTACCCAATCAGGGACGCCTTGCCTGAACACTTTTGGTGTATTCCTAATTGGGAAAATAACAAAATTAATTATATTTAAGCTTTTATGACCAAAATGTCGGGGCATTACACCCGTTAGGAACTTTCTTGGACATATTGCAGTCTACCCTAGAAAATAACTAGGTTTGATCCCTGAAAAAGCTACAGGGTAAGTTGCGGGCTAGGTTTGATCCAAATTAAGAGAGCTTACTTTTGTTATAAGATCAGAAGTAAGGTTTAAGAAATAGTTGACTTATTCGTAAGTGTCCTATAAGACACCATGATCTTACCCCAACTGTACTTTCCTACTTGAACAAAAGTATAAACTCTTTATTTATAACTATATCTTTTCTGGTTTAAAAAAGGAAGGGAATTTGACTGTAAGCCCAGTGCACTTAATAGTTTTGAAATCCATTAAAAATTTAAGAAGTTATTAAAGTTTCCGTTTGAAAATAAACCTAAGGGACCAAATTTGACACACCTCTCAGTTAACCAAATGGACCAAATCTGACCCCTGAAAAAGGATTCTTCGATAACTCCCAATCTAACAACATTTGTTACATTCGGAGAACAGTTTCCGATCGCTCTCGTCGAGTAGAACACGAATCCGTTGACGTTTTTAATCAAACCTAGCTTTTAAAAAAGTTACACACATTTTACGTTTTCATGTTGTTTTTTTATATTTATTTTAGTGTCCTTGTTCTGCTCGCAATTTGCTTATTATTGATCGAATATTTAAACAAAGCATATATTTGTGTTCAGAATTAATGGGGCTTTGTATATAAGGTGCGGAAATCCTTCAGATTTTTTTTTAGCTTTTGGGCTACTTAGAAAAACATGTTTTTTGCACAAGTTTTTGGAACGTAACTTTTTTGTTTTGGAACTTGTTATAATCAAACAGCAAATAAAGGTGCGGCGTAACGAACCACATCTTTTGGCAATTCTGAATTTTAATCAAAACCATATTTTCGAAGTTAAAAATGTGAAAAATTGTAAAAAATGATGTTTTTAAATTTTAGGTTTTTGAATATGCATTTTTTTAGAAAAATGTGTTCAAGGATAAGAAAGACCGTCTTACGCCAAATGTTAACAAACAAAGAAATCAAAAATCAATATAGAAGTTTTGAAGATATGGGGTACTTAATTATCAAAATGATGAATATTTTGAATTTTCACCAAAAAAAATGTTATGCATTTTTTCAAAATTAAAAATATGATTAAAATGTAAAACACTATGAGCATGCTGAATTTTTTTTCGGACTCTAGATATGTTGTTTTATTTTTTAAGTTATCCATCACCAAAAATATATATCAATAACTTTTTTTCGGAAAAGTTTTTTTGAGTTCCGACAGATGGATGTTGTAGAACTAGGCGAGCGGAACAAGAATCTATGTTTTTATTTGCCTCTTCCGGTCTTACTTTTTGAGTTAATGAGTTTCGCGTTTTGAGAAATTTTTCGGCCAATTTCATGATTTTCTTCAACGTTTATACTCATATTTTGTTCAATATTTGAAGAATCTTAAAAACAAAATTATATTTGGAACCAGCATGAATGGGGCATCATTTTACAGGTAACGAGACCCTTTAATCTTCCTTTTTCGAAGAAAAAAAATCGAGATTTTCCGAATGTCAATTTTATCTGTTTTTTGGCAATAACTTGAGCAATATTAAGTATTTAAAGAAATCTTAAACAGAATCTTGTTTGTCATGATATAACGGATGTGAATATGTATTTCTTTAATAGTCGCTTTTTGAAATTAATCTGATTTTCGTAAAAAGAGATACCTTTTTGTAAAAATTTGAAAATTTTATTTTGAAAAAGTAGCTTGGTTTTCTATATTGCTAATCAAAGGTAATTTTGTAATAATAAACAGGGAAAAAAAGAAATCTTCCACAAAAATAGCTCCAAGTCCTCGGAACAATGTTATGGTAGACGGAAATGCCTATAACATAAAAACCAAAATATATAGAACCAAACCGATTTCGGTTTTGGATAGCCAATAGTTGGGCCTACGTTATATGATGCACTTAATTTTTAAATTGCTTAACTTTAAGTACAATTAAAAATTAAGTTTGAATGCTTTTCACTTAAAAAATAAAATGTATAGACCCAAACGGTTACAAGTATTAGATGAATGTGATAAAGGACTATCAAATAAAAAACAAATTATTCTAAAAAGACTTAACTTTAAGCATAATTTGTTTAAAAGTGAGAACAACTTAATGGTAGATGGCAATACCTATAACTTAAAAACAGAATGAAATAAAACCAAACCGGTTTCAGTTTTTGATAGCCAATAGTTGAGACTACGATATATGATGTACTTAATTTTTGTATTGCCTCACTTTAAGTACAATAACAAATTAAGTTTGAATGCTTGTCACTTAAAAAATAAAATGTATAGAGCCAAACAGTTACCAGTTTTAGATGAACAAGATCCAGGACTTGCCAAGGAATAATTAAATTTTAAAGAAAATTACTTAACTTTAAGCAAAAAAATTAAGAAAATTGTTTATTTCAATTTTTTTAGGTGAAATTTTTGTCTGAGCGAAAAGTTTATAAAAGTTAATTGATAGTTCATTCAATTTCCTATGAAGTACTTTTTTGTTTTTCAAAAAATGTGTTAACAAAATTTGTTTCAATTTTTTAGTAAAACGTTAAGTGCTGCCACCTGGTGTTAAAAATTGAATATTTATTTTTGAACAGTTAGGGTGAACAAGAATGAAGACATTTTACAAAAAAAGTAGACCCTTTAATCGGGTTTTTTCGACCTTTTATCACTTGATATACTTTTTCAGTTTTTTCAGTTTTTTTAACAATGACGTCAGAAGTATTAGGTATTTTCAGAAATTGTTACCTTTTTCATATTGGCTTTTTACTTATGTGATATGGAAATGTATAAAATTAATCCTCTTTTTGGAAAGAAATCGTTTTTCGCTAAAAAGTGCTACTTCTTTTTCGACTTTTTTTTATTTATTTTTATTTTTAAATGGCTTCGTTTTCTATATGTTTAAGTGTTAACGAAGGCAATTTTGATATAATAAATAAGAAAAAAAAATCTTCTTCAATTTTTTTTTTATAAGTCCTGCAAATAATGCAATGGTAGACGGGAATGCCTATAACTTAACACCAAAACGAATAAAACCAAACCGATTTTAGTTTTGAATAGGCAATTGATTAACCTACTCTAAATGATGAACTTAAATTTTTAATTGCTTAACTTAAAGTTCAAATTCAAAATTTTCGATTTTTTTGGATTTTCGATTTTCACTCAAAAAACTAAAATTTATAGAACCAAACTGTTACCAGTTTAAGATGAATGAGATTTCGGACTGTTGGAAAAAGAAACACATATTTTTTAAACTAACTTATATTATCCTTAATGAATTTTTTTGAATTCCTTAATACTTAGGACACCTCTAGGGTCGTTTCTATTTGTCAAACCTAGGTTAATTTTTGACAGCGATGTGTACTCATGCTTATAATTGCAAATAGGCAGTTAACAATTTTTTATAACTTTTTTGTATGACGTTATAGTAACCCAAACCTAAACACATTTTGTGTCCTTTATTAAAGTGTAATCTAGGTTAATTTAAGATGGTAAGTCGTACACTCGGTTAGGTAGCTAATGCTGCTGTTTTTTTCATGTTTTATCAACAAATAACGAAAATATTTTTTTTTTTAACATTTTAATAAAAATACAAATATAGATCAACCCTAGGTTAGTTTTGGACAACAAGAACACCTAACAAGAAGTGAAATACATGTTCTAGTTATATTCAAGATAATTTATATAGTTCCGCTATAAATAACGATTACATCACTTAGGGTAGATTTGGTCCATTAGGTTTACGAAAACTTGTAAACCAAATGGACCAAATCTACCCCAAAAGTCAGTTTTTCCTCAACTTTGACAACATTTTTTTCAACTTTATAGCTAGGTTTGACTACTTTAAACCTAGAGTTGACTAAGATACATCTTTTATTTATAACATGCCCAGAGGCGAAAGTCACGTAGCATGTATAGGTAAGGAATTACAGGTCTTCGAAAGAGGTATTGCGGGTCAGATTTGGTCCATTTGGTTTACGATGGGAACCATATTTGACAGGTCCATGTCAAATATGGTCCATTTGGTTAACCTAACTTACAATAGTGGCTAGTGTATAATAAACGGACAAGTTTAAAGTGTTCATACTGGACATAACATGGGTTTCGAGTCAAGGCAAAGGGAGTTTTGAACGAGACAACGTATGAGCCAGTAAGAGTATTACAGACATCAAAATGGACGAATCTCAGTAAACGGTATATACCCAACGCCCAGGCTGAATTGAGGCCTAATGAACTCCGTGATTGGAATGAAATGACTAACTGGTCAATACTATCCAATTGGTGCTTATTGGTATTTTGTTAGCTGCTGTTCCTGCCTGGCTCCAGCCTCCAGCATACTCCAGCAGAGGGCATGTGAGCTCAGAAGTGGCAACTTTATTCAGTCGGCTAGATAAAATGGCGTACGCCGTACCAGCAGAAAGTTTTGAAAACCTTCTTTAGAGACGATATTCGAATGTATGTTGGTGCCATGTCATGCCCAGCTTCATCATGAAACAGCACATATTTCCCAGGCGCAGTAACCACTGCCACACCATCAACCCAGCACCCGTCGCCAGTTGCCATGGGCTCTGTACTCACCCCGCCGAATATCTGCCGGCTGATCGAGCGGAACTCGGCTGTTGTTTTGCACACACACACGGTCGTCCCGCGTCATTTCTGGTCTGGAGCGTCTCTCTGCTGCAGCGATCGGCCCTCTGGGGTGCCGCCGCCGCCGCCGCCGCCGCCGCTGCCGACGGGCACGTGCAGCTGTCACCGTCCTTTGGGCAGCCACCGAGCGTGAAACCGGCCGGCCAACATTGTCTTTGTAACCGGAGACTGATGACCCGGGGCAACGGAGGGGGCCGGGAGGGGGTGACCCAGCTGTGTCGGGGATGAGAGAAGGCTGGGGAAGTACAGTCCAGACATGACCGGCGAGCTATTGGGTCCCTCGATGAGTTGGTCAAGACTAGCCCGAGACAAGAAACGAAAATTGACAACCACGTTTCCATTCCGATGTCATGACCTGGACATTATTCAAACCCGCGCCCCGGTGGGCCTCTGAGACAACTTCCCATTGGTAGGGGGAGGGGAGTAAAAATGCCCCCCCCCCTTAACTCGAAAACTGAATGGGCTATAAAGAAGCAGAAACCAGCGTTCGAAAGCTCTCGACAAGGATATTCGAAGTCACTCATGTTTTTTTTCTCAGGTCAATATTGAGGTCACCAGAGGTCATCAAAGGTCGAATTTTCCAAGTATAGGAACCCACTCCACAATAGCTCCAGAAACCCCCAAATATCTCGGGAACTATGATAGCTAGGAACAAACGGAAAACAAACATCTAAAGCTCTTGAAAAATTCAATCGCCATTAGTGTCTTATAATTTTAGTTCAGGTCAATAGTTAAGGCTCCATAGGTCACCAAATGTCACGATGTCACTTTCTTCCAAAAAGGTTTTCGTAAATAACTTTTTATCACTTAAGCTTAGAACAATAATTATAACACCATCGTATTTTTCTTGTCAATATGCTTCGAAACATATTGATGGTGACCTGGTTAGGTCAACTTCAAAATTTGACCTCAGGTCAAGGTCATTTGGTGACCCAAATATGTCATAATTCATATGAGGCGATGCGTATTGACGAGACAAACACAGTGGTGTCATCTGCACGTCTCTATCTTTGTTCTATCAATAGTTATTGGCAAACAAAGTGATGGTGACCTCAGATGACCTCAGCTGACCTTGCATGGGTCACTGATCAACCATCGCAGCTGGGCCATCAAGAATGAGCTAAAATAACTTATAATGGGGAGGTCACGAAATTGACCTGACCTTAGGTCACTGATTTTTTTTTTTTAACAGATAAACGAATTGTTGGTACTTATGACCTTATGAAATCCTGTAAGTTTCAAATCTCTCGGACAAACACTGTGGCTTTGGCACGACCACCAACATTGTTTAGGTAAGGTCACTTGACGTGACCTGGTGTCTAAATTTTCACACAATGTGGGTAATTGATTCCCCAACAGCTGTGCCAAATTTGGCGGCGCTGTGCGCTGCCGTTTTCCCGCTATTCCCGACAAAGTTCGGGGAGTGGGGGGTCAAAATGACCCCCACCAGGGCGAGGGTTAAATCGTAGTAAAGACCCAGGATGTGCAATGTGCAGCCATGTATAATGTAGGTAGGCAGGTACTGTGTATTTACTGAACCCTTACCGGTCAATATTACTACTGTGAGGAACCACTACAACCTGGTCCGTGGTCAGGTAGATCAGCTAGCAGACATGTGCCTGGATCCCGGGATCCAACTGAGATCCGGAGATCTGTGTCCTGTGTCCTGGGATCCACATGAGGCACCAGATCCAGGTACACAATAAGCCGAAGGATCCACAAAGATCCCAGATCCGGATATATTTTGAGACGAGGGATCCACAAAGATCCCAGATCCTGAAGCATTTTACGCCGAGGGATCCAGGATGATCCCAGATCTTCATGCATTTTACGCAGAGGAATCCACTGGGATCCAAGATCTTCATGCATTTTATTCCGAGGGATCCACTGGGATCCCAGCTCGAACTTCGGAATCCAGGCACAAGTCTGTCAGCTAGTCATTTAGTTCAGTCCCGACACTGGATCGCCAGTGAAATAAAACAGTTTTGGACCTTCCTATACCGTTGTTAAACTTGAATTCCTGTTTTTAGACACTTATAAAATGTACCTACCTTAATACCAAATTACTTCAGATACATTTTAATTCTGCAGACAATGACTCGGAAACAGCTGTGGAGCTAAATCTTCAACTTGATAATTTGTTTTTAATAACTTAACCGGTCTTGTATAAAAACACACTGAAGTCACCTTTTGCCAACTTTGTGGACACTCCTTATCAGCAAATATATTTTTTCCTGATAACTTTTATAAGATAGTATTTTTTTCGAGATGCGTGTTGCAACTACTGGGTCAAATAATAGTGTGTGATATGACCTCCATACGGTATACTCGTCGATATGGGCTGCAACCGCATGCGTGTATGTATCACCACGGCATACATTTCCGTGGAAAATGATGCTGAGATTTGCATAACTTGGTTGTGACCCGCTAGCTCGCAGAAAGCGAAAATATATTAAAAAGCACATGTCACGCCGTCCTGAGCAAGGATGAGTGATGACTGACACAACAACGCTGCATTCGATAGGGAAAACCCATAGCAGACAGGTGGCTGGCGAATCCAGCAGACGCACGAGTGCGGATTTGGGCCCGTTACATGTACTCTTTGCACCCTACACACACGTGAGGATGAAGCGAACCTGCTTTGTTTCCGAGTACGGGATTATCTAGGAACGGAACGTGTGTCAGCCAGTTTCTTAAGCAGATGATGGTGTGTTGGTACTTCGCTTTTTGGGTTATGGCAAACACGTTAGTGGGATGTTTACATCAACGAACAAGCAAAAGTTGGGCTGATAAATAAACTTCTTTCAAAAAGACGCCGCCACTTATCGTTTTTTGGGGGGGAGGGGGGTCAGACTTGTGCCTGGATCTCGAAGTTGGATCTGGGATCCCGGTAGATCCCTCGGCATAAAATGCATGAAGATCTTGGATCCCAGTGACCCTCTGCGTAAAATGCATGAAGATCTGGGATCCTCATGGATCCCTCGTCGTAAAATGCTTCAGAATCTGGGATATTTGTGGATCCCTCGTCTAAAAACATATCAGGATCTGGGATCTTTGAAGATCCCACGGCCTAAAATATATCAGGATATGGGATATTTGTGGATCCCTCGGCGTAAAATAAATGTATATCTGGGTTATCTCTAGATCCTTCGCCTTAAACAGGATCTAGGATCTTTGTGGATCCTTCGGCGTAAAAATTAAAATGCATGTATATATTGGGCCTTTGAGTCTCTCAGCTTCCTGGTTATCTGGGATCTCAGTGGATCTCTAATTTAAACGAGCCTCAGATCTTGAAACACAAAATGCAGGGACTGACAAAAAAAAATGTATGGTCTCTATGTTGCGTATGTAGTATGTACTAGGTAGATAATTAGTACCTGCAAACAAGGGCGCCGCCACCTTGTATGTATGTATGTATGTATTTACATTCATGAGCATCCACAGTTGGCGTGGCGATTACCGCTCAGAGTCTGTGTCAGGTTGGCAGCATACAGGCAAAGTTCAACAAATACACCATCACACGGCACATTCATACTGCTCACAGAGCACTCAGACTCGTCACGTTCGGAATATCGCGTTGGTGGCACGGTACCAATGACAGGCATACACGAACTACGCGGCGAAACCAGGGCAGAGTCACATATACCACGCTCAGATTCTCTGAACAAGTCTGGCTTTGGAGGCGCGAGCAAATCTGGTGGGGGGCAGCTGCACAAGCTCGCGGGGTAGGGTGTTCAGTAACGTCGCGGCACGATATGCAAAACGACGCTTGCCGGTTTCTAATCGGGGCCGAGGGAGATGGAAAAGGTGGTCCTGACGGGTAGATCTCGCTCTGGCATCGGAATTTGATGTAAACATGGATGCCAGAACCTCGGGTTCTCCACGCTGTATGGCCTTGTGGGCGGTGACCAGGGTTTGGAAGTCAGCCATGGTTTTGGGAGTCATCCAGCGGAGTTGGTCACGGAGATCAGAGACGTGGTCGAATTTGCGGCGGCCGAAAATAACTCTAGCTGCGAAATTTAGAATTTTCTGAATCCGATCAAAGTTCTTTTGAGATCCGTTGCCATATACTGTGAGGCAGTATTGGACGCGCGACATGACGAGTGATATTACCAAAATTTTGATGACACCGTCGGGGATGTAATGACGAATTTGGGAGAGACCGATTAGTAGGCCCGTACAGCGGCGGCTGAGGTCCGATACGTGATCGTCCCAGGATAGAGTGCCGTCTAAAACAACACCCAGATTCCCCACCTGCGCACATGGCACTAACTCAGAATCACGGAAAGAGACAGTGAAGTCAGCCATGTTGCGTAAATTTTGACGGCTTCCGAAAACTATTAGTTGAGTTTTGGTGGTGTTAACTTTTAGGGCGTTCGCACGAAACCAGCCATCGAGTGAAGTGAGTGAAACTTCCATGCGCGAGATGAGTCTACTGAGGTTGTTTGGCGGACCACTCAACAACAGTTGGGTGTCATCGGCGTACTGGATGACTGAGGCGTCGTCAGAGCACAAAGAAAGGTCATTAGAGAACACTGTGAAAAGCAGGGGGCCCAGTGCGGAGCCTTGGAACACACCCATAGTATTGGGGAGAGGACGCGACAGTACACGGCTTCCGGACCCGTCCTTCAGGGAGACACTGTGTGTGTCCCTGAAGATAGGCAGCAAACCAGGAGATGTCAATGCCGTGCGCTGCTAATTTAGTTACCAATAGTTTGTGGTCTATCACGTCGAAACATTTACTAAGATCGATAAGGCAGAGCATTGAGATTTCCCCCTGTCGGTGGCGGCGAGGATACGGTCCGTTACAGATAGAAGCGCAGTTTCAGTGGAGTGCCGGGGGCGGAAACCGTGTTGGGTGCAGGCCAGGAGATGATTTTGAGAGAGGTAGTTATAGAGCTGCTGATGGATAACGCGCTCTACAACCTTCATGATGACAGGAACCAATGAGATGGGTCTAAAGTTGGTGGGGTCAGATGGATTGCCAGACTTGAAGATGGGATGAACTATAGAATGCTTCCATTGAGCGGGGATGTCTGATTTCGTGATGCATGTATTGATAATATGCAGGATGATGTCGCCGATGGCTGGGAAGCCAGTTTTCAGCATGCGGATGCACACACCGTCAGTACCGCAGGCGGCTGAGTTACGCATGCTGAAAACTGTGCAACCGAGTTCCCCAATCGTTATCGCTCTAGGTTTAAAACCGCAGGCACCGACACGAGGGAGGCGGACAACTAACTGAGGTACTGCGGTCTGGTTACGGATTTCAGAGGCGATATTTGGACCAACGGATACGAATTTTGGGGGGACGGAGGCATTCTGAAGTTGATTCTTTCCATGCAACGCCCATAGGCGTAATGTTACAATCCTAAAATGTTGGGGGGCACGCCCCCCCCCCCCCCCCGTCCCCCTCTGTGGCGGAGCCCCTGCCTGCAAATTACGTTGTACTATTAGCGTAAACATAGAGATTGTAATGAATTCTCCTATATGATAAAATTAGCAAGAAGTAGGTACCTTATAAAGGTACCTACTTCTTGGTTATTTAAGACTTCTGCCTGGATCCCAAAGTTGGATCTGGGATCCCAGTGGATCACTCGGCATAAAATGCATGCAGATCTGGGATCCTCCTGGATCCCTCGGCTTAAATGCTTCAGGATCTGGGATCTTTGTGGATCACTCGTCTAAAAATATAGCACGATCTGGAATCTTTGTGGATCCCTCGGCTTATTGTGTACCTGGATCTGGTGTCCCATGTGGATCCCGGGACACAGGACACAGATATCCGGATATCAGCTGGATCCCGGGATCCAGGCACATGTCTGCGGGGGGCGGAGACATTTTGAAGTCGAATCTCTCCATGTAACGCCCATAGGAATAATGTTAAAATCCGAAAATGCTGGGGGACGCATCCCCCGTCCCCCGCTTTGGACGCCCATGGTTCTTTCAATTACAAATGTGTCTCTGATCTGAGTTTGTATAAGTGTGTGCTCCATGAACCGAACTTGGGATGCATATGAATGTAGGTAGGTAGGTATGGGCGCGGGAGGTATAGGTATAGGCGCGGGAGGTATAGGTATATATGGTAGGTATAGGGCGCGGTAAGTAAAGCGCAGATCGCATTGTCCCAAGTCATAATTAGCCGCACCCGATCAACACGAGCATTTCCTTGCACCGCTTTAAGCGCAAATGGTGGAAAATGGCTTTAAGCGCAAATTTCTGCCAAAAATATTGGCGATATACTAGTCCTAGCCAAGACTTTTATCCAAACACTTTGGCTTAAGTTGGCTTAGGTGTGCCTTAGTGCCCAAGTTTTCGCCGCTTTGGCAGCCTGTTTTTTATACGGAAAATCAAGCAGCTAAATTAAAACTGTATCATAAGCATGTAATAATGCAAATCTTAGTAGGTACGCAGTCTTTCTCGGCATAGGTTAGTATGGTCATTTTGTTGCTATTTGAACGCAAAAGATGTATGTCAGGAAAACTTTCTGTAGTATTTTCCTATGATTTTAGACAACGAAACTCTTACAAAACAGTGCAAGAATATGGTCTCAACTTCGGTTAAGCACTGCCTAAAGTGCCTTAACCCTCGCCCGGGTAGGGAAAAATCACTACATGTTCGGGTAGGGGGGGGGTACGACCCGCCCCCCCCCCCCCCCCCCCCCTTAGCGTTTCGCCCCTAATTGAGCTAGAGCTTCGATTAAAAAACGAGCGTGTTGCTTGTGACAAGAGGAAGCCGCTGCTACCCGATGTTAAGATCTTGGGTCATTAGGTATGTCATTGACATGAATGTCTCTGAGTGCATGCCAATGACACAAAAGTCATAAAAATTGAAAATGCGTATAAATTGAATTTTATCGAGCTAGAATCGTGAATGAGCATACCATAATGCTTAATAGATGCCAAATTCGTAATCAGCGTCACAAAATGTCCTAAAACTGCCAAATTAAAAAAAGGTCATGTCAGGTCATCTGAGGTCAGTGACCTCGGTTGACCTGTGGATGCGCATGACCCCAGTGGAACATATAATTATCTATAATGGATCCCACATTTGAAATCAGCGTCACAAATTGTCCTAGAAACCGCCAGAAGTCCAAAAAGTCATCTGAGGTTGTCGGAGGTCAATGACCTCAGTTGACCTCTGAAAAAGGTCAATCGAGGTCACAATCTCAGTGGAAACCACAACTGCCACCTGGAAACACCTTTACATATACTCCTGAACAACAAACACTCGGAAACTGCACAAGTTACAAGCAGCGATCTGCGGGACGCCAGTTGCGCCTGACATGACCTTGAGAAACAGGTCATAGGTCATGCAGGTCACGGGTCATGTGGGTTAGAAATTCCAATTTGTCAGATTATGTGTCAATTTTTTCAAAAGTAGGGTAATGAAAGTTTCATCGCAATCGGTTATAAACTACGCGAGTTATTCCAGAAAACCGAGGGGGGTGACATCCTGGCTAACCCTGCAGGGTTAACCAGGGCTATTCCCTGCGGGGCAGATTCTGCCCCCGGTGGTTTTTAAATTGCTGTTTCTAAACCGTTAGGCCTAGCGTCCTGACACTTTGTGACGTTTCCCAAAATTGAATGGCGCGTGTTGCGTCAAAAATTTTAAAACATCGGTCCAGCAGAGGCGGTACCAGGCTCCTGTTTTGGGGAGGGTGTTACGAATGCGATTTTGCGGCGCATACTTCCTTCGTGGTTTGCAGTGCAATAAATGCGTCGGAAACAATTTCGATGCAATATGCATCATAGATACTGGGATTGTACATATTTTTTGGGCAGAGGCGCACTCAGGATAAAAAAATGGGAGGCGATACCCACCCTCAAATTAGGTCCAACTTCAAATTAGTAAGATGATAAAAGCGTTACGACTTACGCGCATGGTGCCCCCATGTTTTTTTCCTGGATCCGCCTATGCGCAATATATTAAATTTAACGAATTACAGTATATAATGCCCACATGTGACGTTCATGTCGTCCCAAACAATCACGAACAGCGCATATTTTTATCAGAAAATCCACCCATTTTATATTCCCTGAATACGCTTATGTTTTTTTGTAATATTAAAGACCAGTACATTTGAATCTCAAAAACGTTTGGGGTATGAAAATCGGTCAAGCCACATGGCCGCAATGACCTTTCAAAGAACACCCAAAATTTTCGTATTTTCGCCCCCTGGTCCCCCATTTTTTAACAAAACAAAAATTTCGGGATCCAAAAAGAGAGATCTTGTCATGACGAATCGAATGGCGTTTTTCCCCATCGAAATCGACTGAGCGGTTCTCGAGATCTCTGGGGGGGCAGAATCCCCCCCCCCCCCCCGCAGGTTAACGTAATTTTGACCGCCCGCTGGCAATAGGGTTAATGGTCACTGCAATCTAGACAGTATCGCTGGCTGTTCGCCAAAAGTTGTTTGGGGCATGACGCGTAATACATTTTTGCCTTGCAACACTACCTTAACATACACATTTGTTCTAAATAATAAGACATGCGCCGTCCAAAACCCTCGCATCAGAATCAACGTCCCCTGTATGATCAAACAAAATACAACTATGACATAGTTTTTGTTGACAATAGATGAGCAGGCGTAGCTGAGTAAAATCAGGCCACGTATCTAATCAGTCATCACATTGCATATAACCTAACTCCCATCACCCAACTGCCGTGGCCCGGTCGCTGCGCCGAGTCGCTGCTCTGACTCGATGTTGCCGTCTCCCGCCGCTACCAACGAAAGCCGGCTCGGTGAGTCCCGCGCGACTCACCCTGTACGGGGAGAATGTCGCAAATTAACGCGCAACCGGAGCCGTCGGCGCGCCGCGTCCGTCCCACGTGCGCCACATATGTGCCGGCGGCGGCGGCGGCGCAGACGGCGCGGCGCCTCCGCCGCCGATTGTTGATGAATCTGGGCAGGACATCCGGTAGCGGTGTCCCCCGGCGCCGGCACCGGAGCCTGCGCCGAACCCGCCTTCCGATCCTCAGCTGTCTGTCGAGTCCCAAGGAAGACAGACAGCGTGCGGACCGGGAGAGTCCCAAGGAAGACAGGCAGCGAGTGTACCGGGAGAGTCCCAAGGAAGAAAGGCAGCGTGCGGACCGGAAGAGTCCCAAGGAAGACAGGCAGCGTGCGGACCGGGAGAGTCCCAAGGAAGACAGGCAGCGTGCGGACCAGGAGAGTCCCAAGGAAGACAGGCAGCGAGCGGACCGGGAGAGTCCCAAGGAAGACAGGCAGCGAGCGGACCGGGAGAGTCCCAAGGAAGACAGGCAGCGTGCGGACCGGGAACCGCGGCGGAATACGGTCCGACGCGGCACGGAAGGATGGCCGAGGGAGGCGCTACCGGTGTGTCGACCATCGCTGCTCGGAGACGGAAATAGCGCTTGGTGTCGCACGGCCTGCTGACAGGTCGTGACGGAGTACCGGCCAGAGGAATTTGACGCTGATATGACGCTGTGACACCTATTC
>JAXIVJ010015473.1:7500-31484 GCA_036785665.1 Chirona hameri | reverse complement strand
TGGATGATGGATGGATGATGGATGGATGATGGATGGATGATGGATGGATGATGGATGGATGATGGATGGATGATGGATGGATGATGGATGGATGATGGATGGATGATGGATGGATGATGGATGGATGATGGATGGATGATGGATGGATGATGGATGGATGATGGATGGATGATGATGGATGATGGATGGATGATGGATGGATGATGGATGGATGATGGATGGATGATGGATGGATGATGGATGGATGATGGATGGATGATGGATGGATGATGGATGGATGATGGATGGATGATGGATGGATGATGGATGGATGATGGATGGATGATGGATGGATGATGGATGGATGATGGATGGATGATGGATGGATGATGGATGGATGATGGATGGATGATGGATGGATGATGGATGGATGATGGATGGATGATGGATGGATGATGGATGGATGATGGATGGATGATGGATGGATGATGGATGGATGATGGATGGATGATGGATGGATGATGGATGGATGATGGATGGATGATGGATGGATGATGGATGGATGATGGATGGATGATGGATGGATGATGGATGGATGATGGATGGATGATGGATGGATGATGGATGGATGATGGATGGATGATGGATGGATGATGGATGGATGATGGATGGATGATGGATGGATGATGGATGGATGATGATGGATGATGGATGGATGATGGATGGATGATGGATGGATGATGGATGGATGATGGATGGATGATGGATGGATGATGGATGGATGATGGATGGATGATGGATGGATGATGGATGGATGATGGATGGATGATGGATGGATGATGGATGGATGATGGATGGATGATGGATGGATGATGGATGGATGATGGATGGATGATGGATGGATGATGGATGGATGATGGATGGATGATGGATGGATGATGGATGGATGATGGATGGATGATGGATGGATGATGGATGGATGATGATGGATGATGGATGGATGATGGATGGATGATGGATGGATGATGGATGGATGATGGATGGATGATGGATGGATGATGGATGGATGATGGATGGATGATGGATGGATGATGGATGGATGATGGATGGATGATGGATGGATGATGGATGGATGATGGATGGATGATGGATGGATGATGGATGGATGATGGATGGATGATGGATGGATGATGGATGGATGATGGATGGATGATGGATGGATGATGGATGGATGATGGATGGATGATGGATGGATGATGGATGGATGATGGATGGATGATGGATGGATGATGGATGGATGATGGATGGATGATGGATGGATGATGGATGGATGATGGATGGATGATGGATGGATGATGGATGGATGATGGATGGATGATGGATGGATGATGGATGGATGATGGATGGATGATGGATGGATGATGGATGGATGATGGATGGATGATGGATGGATGATGGATGGATGATGGATGGATGATGGATGGATGATGGATGGATGATGGATGGATGATGGATGATGATGGATGGATGATGGATGGATGATGGATGGATGATGGATGGATGATGGATGGATGATGGATGATGATGGATGGATGATGGATGGATGATGGATGGATGATGGATGGATGATGGATGGATGATGGATGGATGATGGATGGATGATGGATGGATGATGGATGGATGATGGATGGATGATGGATGGATGATGGATGGGATGGATGATGGATGAGATGATGGATGGATGATGGATGGATGATGGATGGATGATGGATGGATGATGGATGGATGATGGATGGATGATGGATGGATGATGGATGGATGATGGATGGATGATGATGGATGATGGATGGATGATGGATGGATGATGGATGGATGATGGATGGATGATGGATGGATGATGGATGGATGATGGATGGATGATGGATGGATGATGGATGGATGATGGATGGATGATGGATGGATGATGGATGGATGATGGATGGATGATGGATGGATGATGATGGATGATGGATGGATGATGATGGATGGATGATGGATGGATGATGGATGGATGATGGATGGATGATGGATGATGATGGATGGATGATGGATGGATGATGGATGGATGATGGATGGATGATGGATGGATGATGGATGGATGATGGATGGATGATGAGATGGATGATGGATGGATGATGGATGGATGATGGATGGATGATGATGGATGATGGATGGATGATGGATGATGGATGGATGATGGATGGATGATGGATGGATGATGGATGGATGATGGATGGATGATGGATGGATGATGGATGGATGATGGATGATGGATGATGATGGATGGATGATGATGGATGGATGGATGATGGATGATGATGGATGGATGATGGATGGATGATGGATGGATGATGGATGGATGATGGATGGATGATGGATGGATGATGGATGGATGATGATGGATGATGGATGGATGATGGATGGAGATGATGGATGGATGATGGATGGATGATGGATGGATGATGGATGGATGATGGATGGATGATGGATGGATGATGGATGGATGATGGATGGATGATGATGGATGATGGATGGATGATGGATGGATGATGGATGGATGATGGATGGATGATGGATGGATGATGGATGGATGATGGATGATGATGGATGGATGATGATGATATGGATGATGGATGGATGATGGATGGATGATGGATGGATGATGGATGGATGATGGATGGATGATGGATGATGATGGATGGATGATGGATGGATGATGGATGGATGATGGATGGATGATGGATGGATGATGGATGGATGATGGATGGATGATGGATGGATGATGGATGGATGATGGATTGATGATGGATGGATGATGGATGGATGATGGATGGATGATGGATGGATGATGGATGGATGATGGATGGATGATGGATGGATGATGGATGGATGATGGATGGATGATGGATGGATGATGATGGATGATGGATGGATGATGGATGGATGATGGATGGATGATGATGGATGATGGATGGATGATGGATGGATGATGGATGGATGATTGATGGATGATGGATGGATGATGGATGGATGATGGATGGATGATGGATGGATGATGGATGGATGATGGATGGATGATGGATGGATGATGGATGGATGATGGATGGATGATGGATGGATGATGGATGGATGATGGATGGATGATGGATGATGGATGGATGATGGATGGATGATGGATGGATGATGGATGGATGATGGATGGATGATGGATGGATGATGGATGGATGATGATGGATGATGGATGGATGATGGATGGATGATGGATGGATGATGGATGATGATGGATGGATGATGATGGATGATGGATGGATGATGGATGGATGATGGATGGATGATGGATGGATGATGATGGATGATGGATGGATGATGGATGGATGATGGATGGATGATGGATGGATGATGGATGGATGATGGATGGATGGATGATGGATGGATGATGGATGGATGATGGATGGATGATGGATGGATGATGGATGGATGATGGATGGATGATGGATGGATGATGGATGGATGATGGATGGATGATGGATGGATGATGGATGGATGATGGATGGATGATGGATGGATGATGATGGATGATGGATGGATGATGATGGATGATGGATGGATGATGGATGGATGATGGATGGATGATGGATGGATGATGGATGGATGATGGATGGATGATGGATGGATGATGATGGATGATGATGGATGGATGATGATGGATGAGATGGATGATGGATGGATGATGGATGATGGATGATGATGATGGATGGATGATGGATGGATGATGGATGGATGATGGATGGATGATGGATGGATGATGGATGGATGATGGATGGATGATGGATGGATGATGGATGGATGATGGATGGATGATGGATGGATGATGATGGATGGATGGATGGATGATGGATGGATGATGGATGGATGATGGATGGATGATGGATGATGATGATGGATGATGGATGGATGATGGATGGATGATGATGGATGATGGATGGTGATGATGATGGATGATGGATGGATGATGGATGATGATGGATGGATGATGGAGATGGATGGATGATGGATGGATGATGGATGGATGATGGATGGATGATGATGGATGATGGATGGATGATGGATGGATGATGGATGGATGATGGATGGATGATGGATATGATGATGATGGATGATGATGGATGATGGATGGATGATGGATGGATGATGGATGATGATGGATGGATGATGGATGGATGATGGATGGATGATGGATGGATGATGGATGGATGATGGATGGATGATGGATGGATGTGGATGGATGATGGATGGATGATGGATGGATGATGGATGGATGATGGATGGATGATGGATGGATGATGGATGAGATGATGGATGGATGATGGATGGATGATGTGGATGGATGATGGATGGATGATGGATGGATGATGGATGGATGATGGATGGATGATGGATGGATGATGGATGGATGATGGATGGATGATGGATGGATGATGGATGGATGATGGATGGATGATGGATGGATGATGGATGGATGATGGATGGATGATGGATGGATGATGGATGGATGATGGATGGATGATGGATGATGATGGATGACTGGATGATGATGGATGGATGATGGATGGATGATGGATGGATGATGGATGGATGATGGATGGATGATGGATGGATGATGGATGATGATGATGGATGATGGATGGATGATGGATGGATGATGGATGGATGATGGATGGATGATGGATGGATGATGGATGGATGATGGATGGATGATGGATGGATGATGGATGGATGATGGATGGATGATGGATGGATGATGGATGGATGATGGATGGATGATGGATGATGATGGATGGATGATGGATGGATGATGGATGGATGATGGATGGATGATGATGGATGATGGATGGATGATGGATGGATGATGATGGATGATGGATGATGATGGATGGATGATGGATGGATGATGGATGGATGATGGATGGATGATGGATGGATGATGGATGGATGATGAATGATGGATGGATGATGGATGATGATGGATGATGGATGGATGATGAGATGGATGATGGATGGATGATGGATGGATGATGGATGGATGATGGATGGATGATGGATGGATGATGGATGATGATGGATGGATGATGGATGGATGATGGATGGATGATGATGGATGATGGATGGATGATGGATGGATGATGGATGGATGATGGATGGATGATGGATGGATGATGGATGGATGATGGATGGATGATGGATGGATGATGGATGGATGATGGATGGATGATGGATGGATGATGGATGGATGATGGATGGATGATGGATGGATGATGGATGGATGATGGATGGATGATGGATGATGATGGATGGATGATGGATGGATGATGGATGGATGATGGATGGATGATGGATGGATGATGGATGGATGATGGATGGATGATGGATGGATGATGGATGGATGATGGATGGATGATGGATGGATGATGGATGGATGATGATGGATGATGATGGATGATGGATGGATGATGGATGGATGATGATGGATGATGGATGGATGATGGATGGATGATGGATGGATGATGGATGGATGATGGATGGATGATGGATGGATGATGGATGGATGATGGATGGATGATGGATGGATGATGGATGGATGATGGATGGATGATGGATGGATGATGGATGGATGATGGATGGATGATGATGGATGATGGATGATGATGATGGATGGATGATGGATGGATGATGGATGGATGATGGATGGATGATGGATGGATGATGGATGGATGATGGATGGATGATGGATGGATGATGGATGGATGATGGATGGATGATGGATGGATGATGGATGGATGATGATGGATGATGGATGGATGATGGATGGATGATGGATGGATGATGGATGGATGATGATGGATGATGGATGGATGATGATGGATGATGATGGATGATGATGGATGGATGATGATGGATGATGGATGGATGATGGATGGATGATGGATGATGATGGATGATGGATGGATGATGGATGATGATGATGTGATGGATGATGATGGATGATGATGGATGGATGATGGATGGATGATGGATGATGATGATGATGATGGATGATGATGGATGATGGATGATGATGGATGATGATGGATGGATGATGGATGGATGATGATGGATGATGTGATGGATGATGGATGGATGATGATGGATGATGGATGGATGATGATGGATGATGATGGATGATGATGGATGATGATGGATGATGGATGATGATGGATGATGATGGATGATGATGGATGATGATGGATGATGATGGATGATGATGGATGATGATGGATGATGATGGATGATGATGGATGATGATGGATGATGATGGATGATGATGGATGATGATGGATGATGATGGATGATGATGGATGATGATGGATGATGATGGATGATGATGGATGATGATGGATGATGATGGATGATGATGGATGATGATGGATGATGATGGATGATGATGGATGATGATGGATGATGATGGATGATGATGGATGATGATGGATGATGATGGATGATGATGGATGATGATGGATGATGATGGATGATGCTGGATGATGCTGGATGATGCTGGATGATGCTGGATGATGCTGGATGATGCTGGATGATGCTGGATGATGCTGGATGATGCTGGATGATGCTGGATGATGCTGGATGATGCTGGATGATGCTGGATGATGCTGGATGATGCTGGATGATGCTGGATGATGCTGGATGATGCTGGATGATGCTGGATGATGCTGGATGATGCTGGATGATGCTGGATGATGCTGGATGATGCTGGATGATGCTGGATGATGCTGGATGATGCTGGATGATGCTGGATGATGCTGGATGATGCTGGATGATGCTGGATGATGCTGGATGATGCTGGATGATGCTGGATGATGCTGGATGATGCTGGATGATGCTGGATGATGCTGGATGATGCTGGATGATGCTGGATGATGATGGATGATGATGGATGATGATGGATGATGATGGATGATGATGGATGATGATGGATGATGATGGATGATGATGGATGATGATGGATGATGATGGATGATGATGGATGATGATGGATGATGATGGATGATGATGGATGATGATGGATGATGATGGATGATGATGGATGATGATGGATGATGATGGATGATGATGGATGATGATGGATGATGATGGATGATGATGGATGATGATGGATGATGATGGATGATGATGGATGATGATGGATGATGATGGATGATGATGGATGATGATGGATGATGATGGATGATGATGGATGATGATGGATGATGATGGATGATGATGGATGATGATGGATGATGATGGATGATGATGGATGATGATGGATGATGATGGACGATGATGGACGATGATGGACGATGATGGACGATGATGGACGATGATGGACGATGATGGACGATGATGGACGATGATGGACGATGATGGACGATGATGGACGATGATGGACGATGATGGACGATGATGGACGATGATGGACGATGATGGACGATGATGGATGATGATGGATGATGATGGATGATGATGGATGATGATGGATGATGATGGATGATGATGGATGATGATGGATGATGATGGATGATGATGGATGATGATGGATGATGATGGATGATGATGGATGATGATGGATGATGATGGATGATGATGGATGATGATGGATGATGATGGATGATGATGGATGATGATGGATGATGATGGATGATGATGGATGATGATGGATGATGATGGATGATGATGGATGATGATGGATGATGATGGATGATGATGGATGATGATGGATGATGATGGATGATGATGGATGATGATGGATGATGATGGATGATGATGGATGATGATGGATGATGATGGATGATGATGGATGATGATGGATGATGATGGATGATGATGGATGATGATGGATGATGATGGATGATGATGGATGATGATGGATGATGATGGATGATGATGGATGATGATGGATGATGATGGATGATGATGGATGATGATGGATGATGATGGATGATGATGGATGATGATGGATGATGATGGATGATGATGGATGATGATGGATGATGATGGATGATGATGGATGATGATGGATGATGATGGATGATGATGGATGATGATGGATGATGATGGATGATGATGGATGATGATGGATGATGATGGATGATGATGGATGATGATGGATGATGATGGATGATGGATGGATGATGGATGGATGATGGATGGATGATGGATGGATGATGGATGGATGATGGATGGATGATGGATGGATGATGGATGGATGATGGATGGATGATGGATGGATGATGGATGGATGATGGATGGATGATGGATGGATGATGGATGGATGATGGATGGATGATGGATGGATGATGGATGGATGATGGATGGATGATGGATGGATGATGGATGGATGATGGATGGATGATGGATGGATGATGGATGGATGATGGATGGATGATGGATGGATGATGGATGGATGATGGATGGATGATGGATGGATGATGGATGGATGATGGATGGATGATGGATGGATGATGGATGGATGATGGATGGATGATGGATGGATGATGGATGGATGATGGATGGATGATGGATGGATGATGGATGGATGATGGATGGATGATGGATGGATGATGGATGGATGATGGATGGATGATGGATGGATGATGGATGGATGATGGATGGATGATGGATGGATGATGGATGGATGATGGATGGATGATGGATGGATGATGGATGGATGATGGATGGATGATGGATGGATGATGGATGGATGATGGATGGATGATGGATGGATGATGGATGGATGATGGATGGATGATGGATGGATGATGGATGGATGATGGATGGATGATGGATGGATGATGGATGGATGATGGATGGATGATGGATGGATGATGGATGGATGATGGATGGATGATGGATGGATGATGGATGGATGATGGATGGATGATGGATGGATGATGGATGGATGATGGATGGATGATGGATGGAGGATGGATGATGGATGGATGATGGATGGATGATGGATGGATGATGGATGGATGATGGATGGATGATGGATGGATGATGGATGGATGATGGATGGATGATGGATGGATGATGGATGGATGATGGATGGATGATGGATGGATGATGGATGGATGAGGATGATGGATGGATGATGGATGGATGATGGATGGATGATGGATGGATGATGGATGGATGATGGATGGATGATGGATGGATGATGGATGGATGATGGATGGATGATTGGAAGGATGATGGATGGATGATGATGGATGGATGATGGATGGATGATGGATGGATGATGGATGGATGATGGATGGATGATGGATGGATGATGGATGGATGATGGATGGATGATGGATGGATGATGGATGGATGATGGATGGTGATGAGATGGATGATGTGGATGGATGATGGGATGGATGATGGATGGATGATGGATGGATGATGGATGGATGATGGATGGATTGATGGATGGATGATGGATGGATGATGGATGGATGATGGATGGATGATGGATGGATGATGGATGATGATGGATGGATGATGGATGGATGATGATGGATGATGGATGGATGATGGATGGATGATGGATGTGATGATGGATGGTTGATGGATGGATGATGGATGGATGATGGATGGATTGATGGATGGATGATGGATGGGGATGATGGGATGGATGATGGATGGATGATGGATGGATGATGGATGGATGATGGATGGATGATGGATGGATGATGGATGGATGATGGATGGATGATGGATGGATGATGGATGGATGATGGATGGATGATGGATGGATGATGATGGATGATGGATGGATGATGGATGATGATGGGATGGATGATGGATGGATATGGATGGATGATGGATGGATGATGGATTGGATGATGGATGGATGATGGATGGATGATGGATGGATGATGGATGGATGATGGATGGATGATGGATGGATGATGGATGGATGATGGATGGATGATGGATGGATGATGGATGGATGATGAGGATGTGATGGATTGATGATGGATGATGATGGATGATGATGGATGATGATGGATGATGATGGATGATGATGGATGATGATGGATGATGATGGATGATGGATAGATGATGGATGATGATGGATGATATGATGATGGATGATGATGGATGATGATGGATGATGAATGGATGATGATGGATGATGATGGATGATGATGGATGATGATGGATGATGGATGGATGATGATGGATGATGATGGATGATGATGGATGATGATGGATGATGGATGATGATGATGGATGATGATGGATGATGATGGATGATGATGGATGATGATGGATGATGATGGGATGATGATGGATGATGATGGATGATGATGGATGATGATGGATTGATGATGGATGATGATGGATGATGATGGATGATGATGGATGATGATGGATGATGATGGGATGATGATGGATGATGATGGATGATGATGGATGATGATGGATGATGATGGATGATGATGGATGATGATGGATGATGATGGATGATGATGGATGATGATGGATGATGATGGATGATGATGGATGATGATGGATGATGATGGATGATGATGGATGATGATGGATGATGATGGATGATGATGGATGATGATGGATGATGATGGATGATGATGATGATGATGATGATGATGATGATGATGATGATGATGATGATGATGATGGATGATGATGATGATGGATTGATTGGGATGGATGGATGATATGATGATGATGGCATGATGATGATGATGATGGATGCATGATGATGATGGATCATGATCGATGGATGATGTGATGATGATGATGATAGTGATGATGATGATTGATTGTGATGGATGATGATGGATGTGATGGTGATGTGATGGTGATGGTTGATGGATGTGATGGTTGATGGTGATGAGTTGATGGTGATGGGATGGATGATTGGTGATGGATGATTGGTGATGGTGATGGATTTGATGGTGATGATGGATGATGATGGCTGATGATGATGATGAGTATGATGATGATGATGATGCTGATGATGATAATGATTGCATGATGCTGATGATGATGATAGATGATGATGATGCATGATGATGATGATGATGATGATGATGATGATCATGATGATGATGAAATGATGATGATGCTGATGATGATGATGATGATATTATGATGATAATGATGATGATGATGATGATGATGATGATGATGAATGATGATGATGATGATGATGATGCTGCATGATGATGATGATGATGATGATGATGATGTGATTTGATGTGATGATGATGATGATTTGAATGATGATGATGATGATGAATGATACTGATGAATGATGATGATGATGATGATGATGATTAATACATCTCAGGACCAAATCACGTGTCAGCGCCGACCACGGCCAGCACCACCGACCTCCCAGACCGCCCTGGCCGTCATCAGGCCACACCTGTCAGACTGAGCCGCTCGCAGGCGTCATCCCCAGCCACATCTCGTGCTTACGGGCCACACCTCCGACGCGCATGTACGACGCCGGGCTTAACGACCATATGTCTATACAACACGATTAAGCCAATGTTGTCCAAGTAGGACTATTCTGTGATATCTGTCGTGCACATAACACCCGCTATATAGGGCCAAAACAAAACTGGTTCGCGACCACACGGGACGAAAAGCACCAGGACAAACCCAGTGTGGCCGAGTAGTACACCGGTGCATAACCCGCAAAATGATCCGATAGTGCCGGTCCGTAATATACATGGCATACGTGCCGTTAATATATGACTTGCCAGGGACAAAGGTAAGTGTGAAATGAGGCTGAGTATGTGTCATGCACGGCAAACGACCACGAGTGGCAAGTAAGCGACATGACTGGACGGCCGATGACGGCCGATGGTCCGTGTTGCTAAACCGGTCACTGGTGCCGGGCCGCCGTGCACAACGCCGGTTGAACCCGAAACTCGCACTCCTACATACTCATTATAATCGACCATATCAGCTGCATGACCCACTACGCCGTGATTTTCTCCCCCATGCCAGCAGGTATAACTGGACCATGACATAAGCCGCTTAAACGCCCGGTGACCGTCCGCCCGCCTAGTTCGGTGACGGTGGACGCTCACCACACACGAGAGAGGGGACTGAGAGAGACGGGCTGGACTCACCGGGTTACGGAACTGCTCGTTGACCTGCTGAATGATGGGTAGCATGCCTTCGAGTCGTGCCGACATGTCATCGGGGTTGAAGTCGGCCAGGCCCAGCAGGCTGCCCATCTGTGAACCAGACGGAGGTCATGCTACCCATTTGTCAAACAATGAGCATGCAATGGTAGATTTCAGGAACGTTGCCAAGGTTGAGAAGCTGTCGCCATTTACCAACTTAAGCCTCCTCCTTAAAGAAAACTGAGTACAAAGTTGGAAAACGGCATTGTATTGAATTGAGAGAGTATATGAAGCTCGAACTCCATGCTTACCCCCCCCCCCCCCCTCCATTTGATCCCAGTGTTCGAACCTACGACGCGGTTTGTTATTTTTCATTTTCACCTCGACAGGAAAAGCCACCGTATGTGTTGTGGATGTCGTTGTACGCCTAAATTTTTAAAAAACATCCCATTTGAACCAAGTTCCTTCTATCTATTTAACTCGTGATTACCACATGAGTAACCCGGACGAATGGCGTTCAGCTGCAGTAAGTAGACGACACGGAAGAAGTCAGCCGTGACAGGAAAGCGGCCGACGGACCCCGTTACATTCACGTGAGAATCGCCGAGGAAAATCGGGCTGGCATAATACCAGTCGCATGCCATCAATGGTTGACGGTATAGCCCGTCTGAGTAATTATCTCATACTGGCAAGTGTCCACCACATATCTGCTGTGGCTGGCTGCTGTTCATGGCTGCTGTTCATGGCTGCTGTTCAGTACATAAATGCCTTCACAACGCAGGATAGCTAATACTTTAAAGGGACACTCCCACCTTAACATTAGTTTTGAGTTGAGATAGCCATTTTGTTGGATTGGCATTGCAATTAAGTAGGGTAGCAGTTAAAACAACCACATAGGTATAATCAAAAAGAAAATCGAGCTTGGTCTTGCCAATTGTAACGAATAAACCCCACGTGTATTTGAATAGGGGTCTAAAGCCGATGACGTCACCTCTCTTTACCAAATGGTGATGATAGTCGACTTGTTTTAAGGTTAGACTTGGGAGATATTTGCGTGTTTCAAATGGTTTGGTAATTGGTTTATTTTGTATTCAAAGCGCCAGAATTGTCTCGAAATAATTGTGCCATACTTTGGCAGCGTAAAAAATTTATGTATAGCTCTCTAGAGCTCAATATGACGTCATCAACCCAAATATTAAAACTTAACTTTTTATGAAATTGCGCCCTGTTTGCGAGAAACAAATGTCATAATCGTGTTCGGCAGCTATTACTTCATATTTTACACCACAAGCCGTGTGCATTTGACAACTTTTGGGAAGGTGGGAGTGTCCCTTTAAGTAGTGTAATGATCAAATTGCCAACTTCCTGCTAACGCATAAAACCTGCTGAAAGCAGAACGAAAACCACAAGCTCGTACAGAGAACATAGTGCAAAACGGAAGAAGAAACGCACCAAAGAGGTTGCTCCTTTCTACTTCTCCGAGACGCCAATACCTTGGTTTATCACAAGCACAGAAAACCGCTGGAAAGACTTCACAAGCATACATACGGGACCATTTTTGGCATTTCATGCTTAATGTCAATGTATTCGATCGTATTTCTAATAGTTGTCCGAAGTAAAGCTTCAGAGGTTATAAGCTCCTGGGGCATTCCACAGTAAGACAACCAAAAAATTGCAAATTTGCCGTCAGACCATTTTTTATTTTCTTGAAAAGTTGTGCACTGGGGGTTTCAAGGGCGGGAAATTCATTGGTGGCGACCCAAAAACAAAATCCAAAATTCCATCAAAATATTTTCCAAGATACGGCCTTCCGTATTTTTCCAAGTTCCACTGTGCAGGCCTAATTTTGACGACACATAACTTCGAGACTAAACAAGCGATTTTGATTTATTTTTTTTTGGATCAGGATTTTTTTGTTTTTTTTTGTTTGGATCAGGATTAGTCGAAGAACAATTTGTCAATCACGAATTTTTGATTTTGTTTTGTCACGTGACCTCGTGACCTACTTTTTGCGCAGTGACCTTGACCTGTTGGAAACGGAAATTAAAATTTTCGTCTGATGACGATTTAAGCTTCATTGATGTCCTTTCGTATAAAAAAGTAGGGTTCGACCTGTAAACATTATTTTTGAGTCTTGCAATGGTGACATAATACGCTGTTCGGGCACCTGTCCGTCGATAACTTCGCATCTACTTGACATACGCTTTCGAAACAAAGTCCAGAGTGACTCCTGACGACGAAACCTCTCGGTTGGTGCCTGTTACACCGACATCAGGTCGCCATATGACCTGCCAGGCCAATACAACGTAACGTACCCAAACAGCGTATTGTGTCAGCATGGCAAGGCTCAAAAGTAGTTTTTACAGGTCGAACCCCACTTTTATATTTTGTATACGAAAGGACATCAATGGAACTCAAATCGTCATCAGACGAAAATTTGAATTTCAGTTTCCAACAGGTCAAGGTCACGGCGCAAAATGTAGGTCACGAGGTCACGTGACAAAACAAAATGAAAAAAAATCCGAGATTGCCAAATTGTTCTTGGACCCGATCCAAACAAATATTTTAAAAAAATCAAAATCGCTTCTTTAGTCTCTGAGTTATTGGTCGTCAAAATTAGGCCTGCACAGTGAACTTGGGAAAATACGGAAGGCCGTATTTTGGGGAAAAAATGGGGAATTTTTTGGTCACCACCAATGAATTCCCCGCCCTTGAAACCCCCAATGCACAACTTTTCAAGAAAATTAAAAATGGTCGTACGGCACCCACCGGTTGTCTTTAACTGTGGAATGCCCCTCCTTTATCTTACTAATCACATAATTTGTTATCGATGTAGATATCACCGAGTAGTGATTTGTGTACTACTCTGATGGGATTACTACTCGAGAAGACAGTTCAACCACAAAATCCATACACCACTGAATCCGCGGTTGTTGAAGCACCAAGGTGGTGGTGGTGGTGGTGGTGGTGGTGGTGGTGGTGGTGGTGGTGGTGGTGGTGGTGGTGGTGGTGGTGGTGGTGGTGGTGGTGGTGGTGGTGGTGGTGGTGGTGTTTTAGGGTTTAATGGCGCCGATTATGTAGCGCCCATACAGAAGTCCCGCATCTGAGCGTCATCAGTTAGGAACGAGGACCTGCATACCTTGTAACAAACCAGTCACGACTAGAGAGACATACAGCACCCTTGACCCATATCTGAACAGGGGAGCGGGCGGCTACGGTTCATCTGAGAACGTTGTGACCCGACCCATGTCCACGCGATAGTGTGTACACTGCACACGGCCATCAGATGCGGAGATGCTGTATAAGAACCGAGCCTACCTGAGTGACGAACGGGCCGATTTGATTTTTGAGCCTGAGCAGCTTGCCGAGTCCCTTCTCCACCACCTGCGGAAAGCTGAGCAGGCGCAGCGTGTGTCCCGTCGGCGCCGTGTCGAACAGGACAACAGAGAAGTTCATGTTCTTCACCAGTCTGTGGGGACGGCACAATATGGTTAGGCACATAGCATGAGTCCCGGTCGTATAAAACCACCACTGTTGTGCTTTTGCCAGCCAGTGGGGAGGGAACACGCGATAACAGCAGACGGCAAGAATGAGACGAATTAGCAGAATTAGCAGACATAATTAGCTATGCCGACACGCCGTGATTCACCAGCTTATGACCAGTCTCATATTGAAAGATCCTGTGATTGTCGGACCGAAGGTTGGCATCGTGGCCAGGACCGCTTTGGTGTCGTGAACTACTATGAACGGTAAGTAGACCTAAAGGGAATGTTTCACCTTTATGAAAGTTGTAAAGTATACGCTGGTTGTAGTAGAAAATATGAAGTAAGTGCTGTTGAAACCATGGTGATATTTTTTACTCGAAAAGTCACGTAACTTTATACAAATTAAGTTTTTAGATTTGGGTGAATGACGTCATTATTGAGCGACCGCCGCTGATTGGCTGACAAAGTGGGATTGGCTGAAAAAGTGTTTGTCAGCCAATCAGCGGCTGCACCAGCCTGGAGTCATTTTGCAAATGGTAAGTTAAATTGCTTAAAAACGGTTAAGTTTGGTGAAAAATTACCTTAGTAATTTATACATTTTAATACCGGCCCAAGATAATGGCTATCTCAGTTTAAAACTAATACAAAGGTGAAACATTCCCTTTAAGAATTACAAACATACATACGGACCGGCAATTACGTTATCTGGAGCATGAGGACAATCTGTCACTATATCCACACAAATTATCTTAATATAAAGGTGAACAGTATATAAAGTGGCACTGGTCCTCAACATTGCTATGCAATAATGAACCAAATTATTATGTGTAAGCATTCAACAAACAGTTATCAATAGACGATATTCTTGAACAAAATTAAACAAAGTGCAGTCCATACAAACGCTTCGCTGACACACTCGAATCCCTCAGAAAAGTTCTTAGCTATAGGTAAACGTTCTAACAAAGCCGAACAATAGACGTAAACTGAACGCGGGATTTACGGCAATTGCATTGTGTATTCCCAGGACGGAAATAACCGAATAAAACCACGTATCAGGATAGAAGTGTCTAAGCTTTCTTATTTTTGATTTTGTAATTACACAACTTTTGGAATATTACATCACAGACAATCGTTACTCAGAAGCAAAAGGTTGCATTATTACAGTAATACAATGTAATTCAAAGCAAGACAGTATACATATTAAAGGTGACGTCCGTGGGATTTCACAAACAAAATACAATATAGGGTCATTCATGGATGACAACAGACTGTGCAGACTGGGACGGATCTCACGAAGGGGTGACAAATCGACAAAAGCGTGCAACACGATGGCGGATACAGGAAATCAAGGCATGCAAAACAGCATAGATACAGCGGGCGTATCGAAACATCGAAGGACCACACATCTAAGACCTCACAGGTTTGTGATCAGTACATAGTTTATGTGTTGTTTTTATGACATGAGTTCAAAGGCTTCAAAGCCAGTGCGAAGGAAGTTTTCGTCCATTTTTGTGTCACCCCGTGTAGTTCACGGTCCAACCGACTCACCTTATGAACTCCGTATACCTCACGTACCGCCCGCCTGCCCGACTCACCTTATGAACTCCGTATACCTCACGCACCGCCCGACTCACTCCGTATACTTCACGCACCGCCCGCCTGCCCGACTCACTCCGTATACCTCACGTACCGCCTGCCTGCCCAACTCACTCCGTATACCTCACGTACCGCCCGACTCACTCCGTATACCTCACGCACCGCCCGCCTGCCCGACTCACCTTATGAACTCCGTATACCTCACGTACCGCCCGCCCGCCCGACTCACTCCGTATACCTCACGTACCGCCCGCCTGCCCGACTCACTCCGTACACATCACGTACCGCCCGCCCGACTCACTCCGTATACCTCACGTACCGCCCGACTCACTCCGTATACCTCACGTACCGCCCGCCTGCCCAACTCACTCCGTATACCTCACGTACCGCCCGCCTGCCCGACTCACTCCGTATACCTCACGTACCGCCCGCCTGCCCAACTCACTCCGTATACCTCACGTACCGCCCGCCTGCCCGACTCACTCCGTATACCTCACGTACCGCCCGCCTGCCCAACTCACTCCGTATACCTCACGTACCGCCCGCCCGACTCACTCCGTATACCTCACGTACCGCCCGCCTGCCCGACTCACTCCGTATATCTCATGTACCACCCGCCTGCCCGACTCACTCCGTATACCTCACGTACCGCCCGCCTGCCCAACTCACTCCGTATACCTAACGTACCGCCCGCCTGCCCAACTCACTCCGTATACCTCACGTACCGCCCGCCTGCCCAACTCACTCCGTATACCTCACGTACCGCCCGCCTGCCCAACTCACTCCGTATACCTCACGTACCGCCCGCCTGCCCGACTCACCTTATGAACTCCGTATACCTCACGTACCGCCCGACTCACTCCGTATACCTCACGTACCGCCCGCCTGCCCGACTCACTTCATGACCTCCGTGTAGCTCACCACCCGCCCAACTCACTTCATGACCTCCGTGTAGCTCATGGCTTCGTCGATGCCGGGGAAGGCCGACAGCAGCTCCTGCATCACTGACTTTCCGGCACGCATCGCCTCCGACTCGCCCTCGAAGTACTCATCCGGCAGCTCGTTGAAGCCGGCGTTAGGGTCGATCTCCTGCGGGGACGGCCCGGGCGCGCGGTCAGAGCGACAGCTAGAGCGTATGGTCAGAAAACGACAGACAAGACATGTGGTCAGAGAACGACAGACAAGACATGTGGTCAGAGAACGACAGACAAGACATGTGGTCAGAGAACGACAGAGAAGACATGTGGTCAGAGGGGGACAGACAAGACATGTGGTCAGAGAACGACAGACAAGACATGTGGTCAGAGAACGACAGACAAGACATGTGGTCAGAGGGGGACAGACAAGACATGTGGTCAGAGGGGGACCGACAAGACATGTGGTCAGAGAACGACAGACGAGACATGTGGTCAGAGAACGACAGACAAGACATGTGGTCAGAGAACGACAGACAAGACATGTGGTCATAAGGGAGAGCCAAGGCACATGGTCATGTGTGTTTTGGGGGTTTAGGGCGCCGCAACTCCGGGGTTATGTGGCGCCCAAAGGCACATGATCAGGGGGGGGGGGGGCAAAAAAGGCATTTGGTCAGCGTAGGGTAGCCAAGGGACATGGTCAGAGGCGGATGATTTCCCTGTAGGAGCAGCAAATGAGGGTAGTCAAGCATTGTAATGATTTTGATAAGAGGGCAGACAGGTGGCAGGAATGGAAGATAAGCATGATATTCTGACACAAACATGTCCAATATTTAATCATCCTGAACGCAAATTGAAGAAAAAAACATTGCATTGTGCCTTCTTGGAGTGAAATACTTAACAAGTCAGCTGAGTAAACATGAACATCTACATTCATTTTTGCTCTGTCGCCTGAGCATGACTGAACATTTCTTATGTTCAGGTGTTCTGGTTCAGTTATGTTCAGGTGAAAGTCAGTAGGTTTCTTCCAACTACTGAAGTAATGTGGTCACTGAACATAATAAAAAACACTCATTTCTTATTTCACTTACCATTGCAGATAAGTTGTCAAAGCCATTGACTTTGGTTGGTACTTTGGTGAATTTTTGGTTGAATGCATCAGATATGTTATGAGCAGGATCAGTAGAGATGATGAGGACACTCTCACGGACCTTCGCCAACTGCACAGCTAAGCTACAACTGCAACAAATTGTGACAAAGTAAATATTATGTTGTAGCACTACCTAGTATCTATTTGTATTGAATAACTGATGAACAAAACAGATACAAATAAATAAACACAGTTACAAAGCAAACCAGCAGCAAGGCAACCTTCCTCTAATATCAATGGTATCTCACCCAAGGTAACATGTACTGACTGCTGAGCCCAAACATATATATCAGAGTCATGTGCTACTTGGCATTAGCAAAACAATGTATTTAATATTCAATATTAAGCATGAAAATCACTTAAATATGCCATTTGTGATAACGAAAAGATACATTAAAATAGTGTTAGCAGACAACACAATGACCAATGGACAATCTCATGATAGATAAACACATATTTGAAAAGATCAGTCATTTACTTTCATATACAACACCTGACTCACCACAACACCCGGTTACTCATGTGGCTGGCGGCTAGAACTCAATCTCCCTGCCCACTCATGGACTACGCCAGTCTACTCCAGCATTTCAACACCAGGTCCATCCAGGCTCGATTGGTTCAAACTGACATGTTCATGTAGGTACACCATACTCCATCACCGCATCGACTGCGACCACCTAGTCTCGCTATTCGGTCTGAACGTCCCGGGTAGACGGTCGCGACACACTGGCCTGTTCCATGAACCGTTCGGCAGGGTCAACAGGGTCAACAGGGTCAACAGGGTCAACAGGGTCGACTGCGACCACCTAGTCTCGCTATTCGGTCTGAACGTCCCGGGTAGACGGTCGCGACACACTGGCCTGTTCCATGAACCGTTTGGCAGGGTCAACACCGTCAACAGCGATCACATCGTCTCGCTATTCGGTCTGAACGTCCCGGGTGGACGGTCGCGACACACTGGCCTGTTCCATGGACCGTTCGGCAGGGTCAACACTGTCAAGAACAGTATTCTAAATCGCATTCCGCGAAACTGTAACCTTTTCCTACAGCAGAGCCCATCCTCTGACTTCTTCCAGTCCTCTGCTCCTTTCCGACGTGGCGTCTTAGACTACGGTAGCACAATCAGCTCAAACCTTGTCTGACGATTAATGGCGTAGAAATGTGCTTGCCTGCATGCACACAAGGTGCAGCTACTCTGGATTTGAGCCGCGTCGGTCAACACGCTTACTTGTACCATCTTTTGGTGTGCCCTGTGCTGTATGTATGTACATATTTATTGTTTGTAATACATGACTACACCCGTTACTGGGAATTGTCCGTGGGTGATTATGAGCTAAATAAACAAATATCCGTGAAAGTGAGTATCAGCAACAATCAGTACACTGCAACAATCAATTACAACACCATTTAACATATCTAATTTCATCTAACACATTTTAATCTCTCAATGTACCAATAGCATACAAGGTAGTAATGACTTACCTGGTGGTTGTTTTTCCCACTCCACCTTTTCCTCCTACAAATATCCACTTCAGAGATTTTTGATCAATGACGTTCTTCACAGTTGGTTCAAGAGGCTCAAATTCATCTTCCATGTTTGAAGACTATTTAACAACTCTCTGAAACAGCAGGGAAGACACTGATGCACAACAGAGTGCCAATAGCATGCCAGGTCTGGTGTTAGGATGTGGCTGCCGTTACAGTTGCTTACCCTAATCAATGATCTCCGGTGGTCACCAGCTGGAGGTTGGAGGACAACTTGTCCTGCTTGCCCGGCCTGGGGCGAGGGCAACGCCTATGCATTGGTACTGTCAGCCGGAGCAACTGCGATACCCAGGGAAACTATGATAATTTTACCTCTCATTACTAATACCTCAGTATTTTGTATTGTTGGTATCTTTCAGTGGCATTTATGGTGTGTTTGAATACAAGACATCAAGAGCTGCAAGTATCCACAAACTAATATTTGTATATATTTTCCACACCTTCTATATGCCCAAATTGAAATAGCTTGGCATCAACACCTCATTAGTCATAGCATGGATAAAGTAAGTATGGATAGGAATCATACGTGATTTAGCGACCACAGAGCGGTACTAGCTGTCGTTTTGTAGTACGGGAAACGGCCTACCACAGGGACGTTTCTACATATATAGGCACCCGCACAAACTACCAGGCATGATGCCCATCGGTGGAACCAACATGTCATAGGTGCTTGTGAGAGCTTCCCGAATGCATTTAAACTTAATTTGGTTCATCCCACAATCACCGGAAGGCGAGCAACCATGCGACGGGGCGGCCGTCTTAACGTTGCGGCCTACCACAGGGCGGGCGGTATACTAGCTGTCCTTTTCGTAGTACGGGAAACGGCAGCGGCTGGGCGTGGTCGCGGATAACAATAGAAAGTGGGCGGAGTTACCTATTCATACTTACTTTATCCATGTCATAGCATGCAATTTAAACTTGTGTTTCACCTGTTTTCTGATACTGATGACCTTGATTGAATTCCTATACATATATCCAGTTCTAATAATTGACCCTATCTGTTCCTGCACTGATTTGCACATCCTGATTAAAAATTTCACAGAGATAGCCAGGCGCGTCGCCACGAAATTTTGAATGGGGGGGGGGGGGGGGGGGGCGGACCCATAAGTCTATATTTTCCAGTCAACAATCAACATTATGATACACACTAGTGATGTCATTTTCAGAAAATTCCTGAAACTTGACCAAACCGATACCAATTTCATTGTAGCTATACTGACCGAAAACTAAACCGATTTTTCCCAACCCGAAAATGACAAATTTTGACCGACTTTCAATATTGGTGCAAGCGTTACTTTGCATATGCAGGTGCATTTTTTTAGGGAAAGAAATACCTCAATAATACTTAATAGTATAGATGATCAGAATCCAAAATAATTGCCTGACATTCTTATTTCCCAGCTGGATACCTGCAGAACATGCCGAACTTCCTGCAAAAAAGGGTGGCCGGTCTGATGTATATCGCTGACTTGCTTGACCGAAACATACCTAAAATTTGTCCTCTGACCAACCAATAACCAATTCGGTATTTAATTTTTTGGGGTATACCAAAATTTTGGTTACCGAATGACATCACTAGTACGCACGCATTCAGAAGAGCTGCCTCTATTTCCCTTCCTTCATTTTCATTCAACTATTTTAATGAGGATCACCCTTACTTCATGACTTTTTCCTTTTTTCCAGATATTAATCATTTGATACATTAAGTTTTATCTACACTACGCTGTAGCCTGAAACCAACTCCATTCCATCGCCTTAGCGCTTACCAGGAATGCATCAGGAATCTCAAAAGTCAAAGTTTGCTGGTGGAATTTTAATGTTCTTATGAAAGACCATGTCTCAGTGATGGTGACTTCACAGACAAAATCGTTGAGAAACGTACAAAATCGTTAGATGGTAACTTATAACTAGGAATTTGTTTACCCCCCAAAAATCAAGCAGTTTCTAGGCATATCAGTTGCTGGCAGCCCAAATAATCAATTTTGTTATGTGTCAATATTTTGATCCAGCCCAATAGAAATGGTATTGGGAAATTGACCAATTTACAAACGGCAATTATGAAGCACTGGATAATAGTGATGGGATGAATGGCACATGAATCTGTGCATTGTGGCTCACAATTAAGTTTCAGCCACCCAGATGTTAAATTATTCTCTAGGAAATTGATGCAATATTGCTTTAAAAGTGCATAATTTTTTATCCCTAGGCTTACTGAATAAATTTTTTGACACACACTTCAAAGCACTGTATCAAAATATTGATGCAGTAACAGCACAGGCAAATAATGTAAAACAATACAAATTACTTTTTTATAATAATTTCATGTAATTACATATACAAAAATTAGCTTTATTTACTTAAAAATATAAAGTTGAAAATTTAAAAAGGTTATCCTAAGAAAATGAGAGAAACAAATTTGATATAATTTGTTGCCACAAGATGGCATCTCAATCTTTCCAGAAAAAAAAAAAAATATGTCAACAGTTTGAGTTGTGACTGAGGTGGATGGAGTAAATAGTTGCGCGTCAGATGGTGTGATTATTTTTGGAGACTGACCATTTTCCGTGGGGACCAGACGTTTTTGGTGAAATGTTGTCAATAATTGTAATTGTGTCAATTTGCTATCCTTAAAGGGAATGTTTCACCTTTGTATTGGTTTTGAGCTGAGATAGCCATTATCTTTGGCAGATATTGAAATGTCGAAAATACTAAGGTCATTTTCCCCAAAACTTAGCCGTTTTTAAGCAATTCAATTGATAGTTTGCAAAATTGGATCTAGGTTAGTGCCACCGCTGATTGACTGACAGACTTTTTCCGCCAATCCCACTTTGTCAGCCAATCAGCGTGGTCTATGGCTCAATAATGACATCATCCCAAATTTAACAACTTTATTTGTATAAAGTTAAGTGACTTTTTGACAGAAAAAAATATCACCATCGTTTTCTGCAGCACTTACTTCATATTTTTGATACAACCAGCATATATAGAAAAAAAGGAATTTATATATATATATAAATTATATCTATCTATCTATCTATCTATCTATCTATCTATCTATCTATCTAGCTATCTAGCTATCTAGCTATCTAGCTATCTA
>JAXIVJ010015473.1:0-2500 GCA_036785665.1 Chirona hameri | reverse complement strand
GCTATCTAGCTATCTAGCTATCTAGCTATCTAGCTATCTAGCTATCTAGCTATCTAGCTATCTAGCTATCTAGCTATCTAGCTATCTAGCTATCTAGTATCTATCTATCTATCTATCTATCTATCTATCTATCTATCTATCTATCTATATCTATCTATCTATCTATCTATCTATCTATCTATTATCTATGTATATGTATATGTATATGTAATGTATATGTATATGTATATGTATATGTATATGTATATGTATATGTATATGTATATGTATATGTATATGTATATGTATATGTATATGTATATGTATATGTATTATGTTATGTGTATGTGTATGTGTATGTGTATGTGTATGTGTATGTGTATGTGTATGTGTATGTGTATGTGTATGTGTATGTGTATGTGTATGTGTATGTGTATGTGTATGTGTATGTGTATGTGTATGTGTATGTGTATGTGTATGTGTATGTGTATGTGTATGTGTATGTGTATGTGTATGTGTATGTGTATGTGTATGTGTATGTGTATGTGTTATGTGTATGTGTATGTGTATGTGTATGTGTATGTGTATGTGTATGTGTATGTGTATGTGTATGTGTATGTGTATGTGTATGTGTATGTGTATGTGTATGTGTATGTGTATGTGTATGTGTATGTGTATGTGTATGTGTATGTGTATGTGTATGTGTATGTGTATGTGTATGTGTATGTGTATGTGTATGTGTATGTGTATGTGTATGTGTATGTGTATGTGTATGTGTATGTGTATGTGTATGTGTATGTGTATGTGTATGTGTATGTGTATGTGTATGTGTATGTGTATGTGTATGTGTATGTGTATGTGTATGTGTATGTGTATGTGTATGTGTATGTGTATGTGTATGTGTATGTGTATGTGTATGTGTATGTGTATGTGTATGTGTTGTGTATGTGTATGTGTATGTGTATGTGTATGTGTATGTGTATGTGTATGTGTATGTGTATTGTGTATGTGTATGTGTATGTGTATGTGTATGTGTATGTGTATGTGTATGTGTATGTGTATGTGTATGTGTATGTGTATGTGTATGTGTATGTGTATGTGTATGTGTATGTGTATGTGTATGTGTATGTGTATGTGTATGTGTATGTGTATGTGTATGTGTATGTGTATGTGTATGTGTATGTGTATGTGTATGTGTATGTGTATGTGTATGTGTATGTGTATGTGTATGTGTATGTGTATGTGTATGTGTATGTGTATGTGTATGTGTATGTGTATGTGTATGTGTATGTGTATGTGTATGTGTATGTGTATGTGTATGTGTATGTGTATGTGTATGTGTATGTGTATGTGTATGTGTATGTGTATGTGTATGTGTATGTGTATGTGTATGTGTATGTGTATGTGTATGTGTATGTGTATGTGTATGTGTATGTGTATGTGTATGTGTATGTGTATGTGTATGTGTATGTGTATGTGTATGTGTATGTGTATGTGTATGTGTATGTGTATGTGTATGTGTATGTGTATGTGTATGTGTATGTGTATGTGTATGTGTATGTGTATGTGTATGTGTATGTGTATGTGTATGTGTATGTGTATGTGTATGTGTATGTGTATGTGTATGTGTATGTGTATGTGTATGTGTATGTGTATGTGTATGTGTATGTGTATGTGTATGTGTATGTGTATGTGTATGTGTATGTGTATGTGTATGTGTATGTGTATGTGTATGTGTATGTGTATGTGTATGTGTATGTGTATGTGTATGTGTATGTGTATGTGTATGTGTATGTGTATGTGTATGTGTATGTGTATGTGTATGTGTATGTGTATGTGTATGTGTATGTGTATGTGTATGTGTATGTGTATGTGTATGTGTATGTGTATGTGTATGTGTATGTGTATGTGTATGTGTATGTGTATGTGTATGTGTATGTGTATGTGTATGTGTATGTGTATGTGTATGTGTATGTGTATGTGTATGTGTATGTGTATGTGTATGTGTATGTGTATGTGTATGTGTATGTGTATGTGTATGTGTATGTGTATGTGTATGTGTATGTGTATGTGTATGTGTATGTGTATGTGTATGTGTATGTGTATGTGTATGTGTATGTGTATGTGTATGTGTATGTGTATGTGTATGTGTATGTGTATGTGTATGTGTATGTGTATGTGTATGTGTATGTGTATGTGTATGTGTATGTGTATGTGTATGTGTATGTGTATGTGTATGTGTATGTGTATGTGTATGTGTAGTGTATGTGTATGTGTATGTGTATGTGTATGTGTATGTTGTGTATGTGTATGTGTATGTGTATGTGTATGTGTATGTGTATGTGTATGTGTATGTGTATGTGTATGTGTATGTGTAGTGTATGTATGTGTATGTGTATGTGTATGTGTATGTGCTATGAGTATGTGTATGTGTATGTGTATGTGTATGTGTATGTGTATGTGTATGTGATATGTGTATGTGTATGTGTATGTGTATGTGTATGTGTATGTGTATGTGTAT
>JAXIVJ010015472.1:25000-31485 GCA_036785665.1 Chirona hameri | reverse complement strand
GGTGGAAACGTCTTTTCCAAAAGTCCCGCACGAGAAACAAGGGAAGAGGATGGCTGATGTTTGGCCAGTGGCGGCGGAAGGTATTTTCGGATGGGGGGGGGGGGGGGCAAAGAAACCCAGGGGCGCCCCCTCGGGCCAAGCGCCCTCCCCCCCAAAAAATGGCGCTAAATGATATCTCCCCGGATTTAGGCCACAATAGTATAGCAGTAAAACGCCTTTTTTGGGCGATGACCGAGCGGGTGCGCTCTGATAAAGCTAAAACAGGTTTGAACTATGAAACGGTGCGCGCGCATACGTGTGCATTGACTGTGTCCCAATAATTAGTAACATATTAAATAGTGTTACCGTGGTTATACCCTAGTATGCATAATTTTAGGAACGTTCAGCTTAATGGAGATGTACAAAGTAAATGGCGCTTCCCTGGGACAAATTATATAAAAAGCATGTATTAAAGTGAAATATTCACCTTTTGATTTATTTACCTGCATTTTCTGTGACATATGTACAAGGGCGGATCGAGCCGGCAGTTTTTTTTTGGGGGGGGGCAAACCGTTTTTAGCGGACCTTACCTACCCCCAATTCCGAATTTCTTCCCGGATTTGGCCCACTTTATTTTGCAGCTACACGATTTCTTTTCTTTTTAGCTTTTAGACCTTTTGGGATATCGAAAAAGGAAAGATCGTCAGCTTGCAGTTTGTATTGTTCCGACATTGCCTTACACTGAGAAAAAACTAAGTCAATTGTCAGCTGTACCTAGGGGCGTCGCCGATAGTTTGTGAGTGGGGAGGTCGGCTAAAATGACGAAAGAAAAATTACCCATTTTATGCGTGTATTTAGGCCTTTGCAGCATTTGTAATGTATTATTTCATGTTTTAGTAGGTACTTGTTATTTAGCGGCGCGAAGCGGCGCGAAATTGTTACGGGTTTGCCTGATAAAACCCAGACACATAGGCGGTGGGCCTTGTATAGAATAAGAAGCTAAACATGCTATTCATTCAATTCACCACTACAACGAACCAAAGACGATGACGATGGCTTCGTTATGATGATGGCCACCGATGTGACGCCGCGAAGCGGTGTGAAAATGTTAATTTTAGGTCGTGAAAAACGCAATTTTAATATTGGAACCAGACCGTGAGTGGAGCCAACCTCAGGAACCCCTTTTCCTGGTTACACATCTCGGTATGATGGAAAATATTGAAATGAAGGTAGTTTTTCATATACATTAGCCTCGGATAGTAAATCACGATGACCGGTGGCAGTCAACGCTCAATACTACATATAATATTAATAAGTGTATACATATGAACCAAACTGTAACAAACAACTAGTAACAGTGCAAATGGTTTGAAAGCAGCAAAGAGGAAGAACGACTTTTCCGCGCATAAATGGTCCCTGTGGTTCTGGCCAGGGAGAGACTGCCAGACACTCAATTAATTTATTTTCCCATTTTCCAAATTTGTATAAACAATTGCGCATTGTGTCATGCCGCGAAGCGGCGAGAAATGTGCAAGTTTTCACTGTGGATAGCTGGATTTTGACTGCTGCAAAGGCAATTTTTACAACTGAACGTCCGACCGTTGGGGGGGGGGGGGGGGGAGAGGGCAAAACATAGTATCAGGACCTTTTTTGGGGGGGGGGGCCTTTGCGCCCCCCTGGGTCAGCCCCTGTACATGTGTGGTTTCAAATCGATCTTGCCTCAATTTAAAAGTGAAATCACATTTTATATTGCAAAATTAAATTATGGGAAATTAAAAAAATATGTACTAACATATGGTGACGAACAGCATAATTCATCACTATCTCTGCTTTGAATATTATTTGTGAACAAGTCATAGGGACAGCAATAAAGTAAATGTTCCAAGAAGCGTGACAACGTCCCTGCTCGGTCAATGAAACAAATCGCATGCACTAAATACGTCGCCATCCTTGGCCAAGTTAATCCGCGGAATGCATCACGGTTTTCTGAAACATTTATTGATTGATTATGAATAAACGGTTTAGATAAATGTTTCATGTGTGCACTGCAATATTTTAAATACCTGTTTGTTGAAAATGTATGGATTAAAAATAAAAAAAAGTCGTGAACACTAAATAGTTCACCGTCCGGGCCAAATTAATCTGCCGATTTCCATGCATTTTTACAAAATGAGAGTTGATTGTTCATAGAAGTTTGGTACATATTCGCAAAAGATAGAGTGATGAAACATTATATGCCTTCATGATAAATAACAATGTGTGGGCAGACTAATTTTCGCTGGGTTCGATATGTTATGAAAATATTGGAATAAAAAAAATGTAATTACAAAATTGTGATTACAAAATTATAATTACAAAATTGTTATAAATTAATCGAACCTGACCTAAACTTTACAGCAATTACGGCCACAGGGACCCACGTTTAGAAGCGCGGCCCCGCCCCTTGCAATTGTCAAAAATACGGAGAAAAAACGTTCCAACAACACGTACGAACACTGAAGAAAAAAAAAACGTTCCAACGAGAGAAGAAAAAACGTTCCAACAGATCCACGTACGAACGCTTCCAAATGCGGCCCCATCGGCCCCGCCCCTTGCATTGTCAAAATATACGAAGAAAAGCCGTGCCAACAACACGTACGAAGGCTGCAAAAAAACGTTCTAACGAAACCGTTCCAACGGATCCCAAAAATATACGGATACAAAGACGTTCCAACAACACGTACGAACGCTGGCAAAAAAAAAACGTTCTTTACAAAACCATTCTAACGGATCCAATTTGTGTTTTCACAAAGCGCTTGTAACATATTTTATGGTTCATCCTGGCTTTGAAATAGGGATGCGTGAAACGTCACAGAAATTTTGAAGTGGAACATAAACAAGTGTGTCATAAACTGGATAGAATCGGATGAAACTTTAACTTCGCATAGATATAAACAACCGTTTTGTCTAACGAAATGGAATGTTTTCTTGCCTTGCTGCATTAAATAATATATTTGCATCTAAGGATTCGCCAGGGTTTCAATCGACCTTGCTTCTACCTGACAATTTACCTGACAATTTACAAGTCTGCTAAATTATGGTCTGTTGAAGTATACGCTTTTGTGTATCAAATATAAACGTTTGGCATATTGCTTGATCCAAATTAGCATGTGTTTTCGTGAACGGATACTAGCCGTTTTCACGAAGGATTTTGCGTTTCGGTCGATTGGGGCGTTTGGGGCGCTTGGGGCGTTTGGGGCGATTGGGGCGTTTGGGGTAAATGGGTCTATATCTTGTAAGAACACGGCTTTTCCCGGTGATTTTTGGTATCAATCGCAATTTTATGAATTAATGTATAAGTAGAAGTCAATATTCTTAGAAGTCAATATTTCCCGTTAGTTTGCTTTGAATACTCATATTCTTGAGCAAATCTGGCAATTTTGGGTTGCGTTAGTTCCTTCTACAAAATATACCGAAAAGGCCCCAAAAGAGGCTAACAAGTATACTAGATAATCAGCTTTGATTAAATAAAATACACAATTGACACTTAGTTAGGGAAAAATTGAAGATATTAATGACAAATAAATATAATATTATGATGACAAATGCAATCAAATGTCAAAAGCATAGACAGACCTTAATTCATCGTCGCTCCGTCCCGCTGAGATCGTGTAATTTAGAGCGGTAACTTCGTTGGTTTCTGAAAACCGGAACAATCCTTAATCATTTATTTAAGCAACGAATCACACCAAATGTTCTTGATTTCATCAATTTGCTAATTGATGAATCTTATAAAAAGCTGAAAAAAACTCAGAAAAAGCACTTATAAACCCATGAAACATGCGGGGTTTCTGCAGCCACTGGTACTCCGGGATTCGAGCAAGATGGAGTCTCACCAAACGCCCCAAACCACCACAGCCATTTGGCATCATCAGAGCTAGTTTAAGATGAAATTGTTAATTTTAAGTAAACTATGGTGTTATTATTAAAATGGAATTTCCAGAAAAATGCATTAATTCATAAACTTGCGATTGATATACAAAATCACCGGGAAAAGCCGTGTTGTTACGAGCTATAGACCCATTTACCCAAAACGCCCCAATCGCCCCAATCGCCCCAATCGCCCCAAACACCCCAAACGCCGAAAACGCAAAATCCTTCGCGAGAACGGCTACGATTTCCTTCCAAATCCATGTAAGATGAGGCCTTGAAACACAGGTGGCCAGAGCGCCCCTCAGGCGGCCAAAGAGTCCCCTCTGGCGTCCAGAGCGCCTCTCTCAGGCGTCCAGAGCGCCCTCACTCAGGCGGCCAGAGCGTCCCCTCTCAGGCGGCTAGAGCGACCCCTCTCAGGCGCCCAGAGCGCCCCATCTCAGACGGCCAGAGTGCCCCTCTCAGGCGGCCATTGCGCACCTCTCTGGTGGCCATTGCGCCCCCTCTCAGGCTGCCAGAGCGCCCCCTCTCAGGCGGCCAGAGCGCCCCCTCTCAGGCAGCCAGAGGGCCCTCTTTCAGGCGGCCGGAGCGCCCCCTCTCAGGCGGCCAGAGCGGCCCCTCTCAAGCGGCCAGAGCGCCCCCTTTCAGGCAACCAGAGCACCCCCTCTCAGGCGGCCAGAGCACCCCTTCTCCGGCGGCCAGAGCGCCCCCTCTCAGGCGGCCAGAGCGCCCCCTCTCAGGCGGCCAGAGCGGCCCCTCTCAAGCGGTCAGAGCGCCCCCTTTCAGGCAACCAGAGCACCCCCTCTCAGGCGGCCAGAGCACCCCTTCTCCGGCGGCCAGAGCACCCGCTCTCAGGCGGCCAGAGCACCCCTTCTCCGGCGGCCAGAGCGCTTCCTCTCAGGCGGCTGAGCACCCTTTCTCAGGCGGCCAGAGCGCCCCCTCTCAGGCGGCCAGAGCGCCTCCTCTCAGGCGACTAGAGGGGGCGTTCTGGCTGCATGAGGGGCGCTCTGGCAACCTGAGGGGGTGCCCTGGCCGCCTGAGCGGGCGCTCTGGTCGCCTGAGGGGGCGCTCTGGCTGCCTGAGGGGGCGCTCTGGCTGCCTGAGGGGCGCTCCGGCAGCCTGAGAGGGCACTCTGGCTGCCTGAGGGGCGCTCCGGCAGCCTGAGAGGGCACTCTGGCTGCCTGAGGGGCGCTCTGACAGTGGCGGCGGAAGAGGAGGGGGAAGGGGCAGTTGCCCCTCAAACTCAGCCGAAGGGAGCTTTGTGTTTGGCAGAGGCTGCTGGCCTGAGAGGGGGCGCTCTGTCGCCTGAGAGTGGGCGCTCTGGTCGCCTGAGAGGAGGCGCTCTGGCCGCCTGAGAGGGGGCGCTTTGGCCGCCTGAGAGGGGGCGCTCTGGCCGCCTGAGAAAGGGTGCTCTGGTCGCCTGAGAGGAGGCGCTCTGGCCGCCTGAGAGGCGGCCAGAGCGCCTCCTCTCAGGCGACCAGAGCACCCTTTCTCAGGCGGCCAGAGCGCCCCCTCTCAGGCGGCCAAAGCGCCCCCTCTCAGGCGGCCAGAGCGCCTCCTCTCAGGCGACCAGAGCGCCCCCTCTCAGGCGACAGAGCGCCCCCTCTCAGGCCAGCAGCCTCTGCCAAACACAAAGCTCCCTTCGGCTGAGTTTGAGGGGCAACTGCCCCTTCCCCCTCCTCTTCCGCCGCCACTGTTAGAGCGCCCCTCAGGCAGCCAGAGTGCCCTCTCAGGCTGCCGGAGCGCCCCTCAGGCAGCCAGAGCGCCCCCTCAGGCAGCCAGAGCGCCCCCTCAGGCGACCAGAGCGCCCGCTCAGGCGGCCAGAGCACCCCCTCAGGTTGCCAGAGCGCCCCTCATGCAGCCAGAACGCCCCCTCAGGCGGCCAGAGCGCTCCCTCAGGCAGCCAGAGCGCCCCTTCAGGCGGCCAGAGGCCCCCTTGGCTTCCCTTGGCCTTGGCTTTCCCTTGGAATCCGCAGCCCCTGACAAACACAAAACGCACCTCAGCTGATTTGGGGGGGGGGGCAACTGACCCTCCCCCCTCTTCCGCCGCCCCTGTGTTTGGCCCATAGAGAATGTGTGGGTGATCGTGAAATATATTTTGAACGCAGACAACCCACAGACCACGCGGCAACCGAGAGCTGCAACCAACCGGGTCTGGAAGAAGACAATGCTCTGCGAAGCTGACCAAGACAATGCGAAGTTGACCAAGACAATGCTCTGTGCCACTGCTGACACTTGGTCGGGGGTGCCACTGCCGACCCCAGTCAACTTCGCGTGTGACCCGGAACAAAGGTGTGTCGACTTCGCGCGTGACCCGGAACACAGGTGCACAGGTCCGCAAACAGGACTACGCTGACTGAATAGCCGCGCGTAAAACATGAAATATGTCTCGTCGTAAAAAAAAATCACTCGCAGTTACGATTGCAGTCATAATTCTGAGCAGTTGATGAAACGAATGCACATCACCGCTAATATCAAATTATATGCTACAATTTAAAGGGAAGTTTTTATGTTCCACCCTTTCTGTTCTGTTCTGTCCTGTTCTTGTACGGATGTCACCGGCAGATGTCCATTAGGGCTCATCTCTCGCAGCTCTG
>JAXIVJ010015472.1:0-22500 GCA_036785665.1 Chirona hameri | reverse complement strand
GACAGATAGACAGACAGATAGACAGACAGATATACAGACAGATAGACAGACAGATAGACAGACAGATAGACAGACAGATAGACAGACAAATATACAGACAGATAGACAGACAGATAGACAGACAGATAGACAGACAGATAGACAGACAGATAGACAGACAGATGGACATACAGATAGACAGACAGATAGACAGACAGATAGACAGACAGATAGACAGATAGATAGACAGACATATAGACAGACAGATAGACAGACAGATAGACAGACAGCTAGACAGACAGATTGACAGACATATAGACAGACAGATAGACAGACATATAGACATACAGATAGACAGACAGATAGACAGACAGACAGATAGACAGACAGATAGACAGACAGATAGACAGACAGATAGACAGACAAATAGACAGACAGATAGACAGACATATAGACAGACAGATAAACAGACAGATAGACAGACAGATAGACAGACATATAGACAGACAGATAAACAGACAGAAAGACAGACAGATAGACAGACAGATAGACAGACAGATAGACAGACAGATAGACAGACAGATAGACAGACAGATAGACAGACATATAGACAGACAGATAGACAGACAGATAGACAGACAGATAGACAGACAGATAGACAAACAGATAGACATACAGATAGACAGACAGATAGCCAGACATATAGACAGACAGATAGACAGACAGATAGACAGACAGATAGACAGACAGATAGACAGACAGATATACAGACAGATAGAAAGACAGATAGACAGACAGATAGACAGACAGATAGACAGACAGATAGACAGACAGATAGACAGACAGATAGACAGACATACAGACATATATATATATATATACAGACAGATAGACAGATAGATAGACAGACAGATAGACAGACAGATAGACAGACAGATAGACAGACAGATAGACAGACAGATAGACAGACAGATAGACAGACAGACAGATAGGCAGACAGATAGACAGACAGATAGACAGACAGATAGACATACAGATATACATACATATAGACAGACAGATAGACAGACAGACAGATAGACAGACAGATAGACAGACAGATAGACAGATAGACAGATAGACAGATAGACAGATAGACAGACAGATAGACAGACAGACAGATAGACAGACAGATAGACAGACATACAGATAGACAGACAGATATATAGATAGACAGACAGATAGACAGACAGATAGACAGACAGATAGACAGACAGACAGACAGACAGACAGACAGACAGACAGACAGACAGACAGACAGATAGACAGACAGATAGACAGACATATAGACATACAGATAGACATACAGATAGACAGACATATAGACATACAGATAGACAGACATATATACAGACAGATAGACAGACAGATAGACAGACAGATAGACATATAGATAGACAGACAGATAGACAGACAGACAGACAGATAGACATATAGACAGACAGATAGACAGACAGATAGACAGACAGATAGACAGACATATAGACAGACAGATAGACAGACAGATAGACAAACAGATAGACAGACAGATAGACAGACAGATAGACAAACAGATAGACAGACAGATATACAGACATATAGACAGACAGATATACATACAGATATACAGACAGACAGATAGACAGACAGATAGACAGACATATATACAGATAGACAGATAGACAGACAGCTAGACAGACAGACAGATAGATAGACAGACAGACAGACATATAGACAGACAGATAGACAGACAGATAGACAGACAGATATACAGCCAGATAGACAGACATATAGACAGACAGATAGACAGACAGATATACAGACAGATAGACAGACAGATAGACAGACAGATAGACAGACAGATAGACAGACAGATAGACAGACAGATAGACAGACAGATAGACAGACAGATAGACAGACAGATATACAGACAGATAGACAGATAGACAGACAGATAGACAGACAGATAGACAGACAGATAGACAGACAGATAGACAGACAGATAGACAGACAGATAGACAGACAGATAGACAGACAGATAGACAGACAGATAGACAGACAGGCAGACAGACGCTTATCAAATAGTAATATGTGGTGATCAAACGCGAACAAATATCGCAGATCAACGTTCAAATTCGCCGGACCTGAAGTCGATACTACCACTGGCGGATCCAGGGGGGGCGACAGGGTCAAAATCCCCCCAAACCCACGCTCGACGGGGGCGGCAATAGAAATTATCCCCCTCCCCCCAATCCGTTGAAACTGGCGATGAAAAATGGGTACTGACTGCGAAAAAATTTACTTATTGCGACAAAAAAACGTTATTTTTTTCCTCGTTCGTGTTTCCTCTATTTGTAGCATTTTGGTAGCAGGAGGGAAAGTGGCGCGTGCATATTTGGAAATGTCGAATACAAAATCCAGACCCATCATACTTAAGTAGCCAGAAGTCAGCGAAAACTAAAGATATTGCTGTGAAATTCGGTTTGGGTATTGTCTATACTTCGTTCTCCAATATATATTCAGGTTTTTGAATGTTTGGAAATTTTGATTTAGTGGATTTCTTCTCCAATGTTTTATTCTTCATAAAATCATGTATATTATCAAATCATGACAAAGCCGGAATATGTATTGGAGAACCAAGTATGGACGATGCCAAAACCAAATTTCAAAGCAATATCTTGAGTGTTGACTGACTTAGGCTCCCTGAGCAGTGGCGTACGCAGAAATTCAAAAATGACCAGGTCATTGCCTTGAGGGGCGCCACCCGATCGACAGGGCTGCCACCAATATTGGCGAAATTTTGCATGGGGGGGCGCCTCTCCTTCCGCCCCGTGCGGAAGGAGAGTCACTGGCCGGAGGGGCGCCGTCACACGCCGAAGAGGGGCAGTCACTAGTCGGAGGGGCGTGGTCACTGGCTGGAGGGGCGCCGTCACTGGTCGGAGGGCGCCTTCACTGGCCGGAGGGGCGCTGTCACGGGCCGGAGAGGCGCCGTCTATGGCAGGGGACGGCCTCACTGGCGGGGAGCGCCGTCACTGGCCGCAAGAGCGCCGTCACTGGCCGGGGCAGCGTCTTCACTGGCCAGAGGGGCGTCGTGACTGATCGGAGGGGCGCCAGCTTTGCATTGCATGGGCGCCTCGGGTCCAAAGGACCAGGTCATGACCTGCTTGACCTGATAATTAATACTCAGTACGCCACTGTCTCTAAGTATGATGGGTCTTGACTTTGTATTCGACATTTCCAAATATGCGTGGCGCGTCTGGCGCTATTTTGGATCTGGAGCGATTCCTACAACCAACGTAAGTTCAAAAACGTTGCGTTTTGGCGCCAAAGTTCAACGCGCTGAATAGCGAGCGTGGAACGCATTTCGACAGTATTTGAGAAATTGTGACTGGGATTTGGGTATCGTTCTTTTCCTTTTCCCTGTAAACATGTAGCCAAATAAAATTCACACTTCGTGAATGTGTACGTAAAGTTAATATTTTGTATTGTCAATGTTATTTTAAATTACTATAACTTGGAATGGCTGTTTTGGCCTCAGGTCATATCCAGACTCCAGGGGTGTTCAAAATAGACTATGGTTCGACCAAATCGAAAGATGGAAAATGGTTCTTCAACAACAGCAACAACGTTTTGGGAAAAAAAATATCCACGTGACCTTTCGTGACCTCTGGGGCCTAAACTATTGACCTGGGCTTAAATTTGGGACCAGTTATGTCAATTTTAATTTGCATGAGCTTTCGATTGTTTTGTTTCTGTTTCTTACTAGGCTGCATAGTTACCGATATATTTGGGGGTGTCTAGAGCAAAGTCCTTCACTTTGAAAATGTGACCTTTAATGACCTCTGGTGACCTCAATATTAACCTGAGTCAAATAATACCCGAAGTAACTTCGAATGGCCTTGTAGATAGCTTTCGAATACTGTTTTATGATCAATCTCAAAATCTCAGTGTAAACCACAACTGTCACCTGGAAACACCTGTGCATATGCTCCTGAACAACAAACACTCGGAAACTGCACAAGTTACAAGCATCGATACTGCGGGACGCCAGTTGCGCCTGATATGACCTTGAAAACAGGTCATAGATCACGGGTCATGTGGGTTATAAATTCAAAACTTGCAGAGCATGTAGAAAATGTTTTAAAAGTAGGGTACTAAAAGTTTCATTACAATCAGTTGGAAATTACGCGAGTTATTCCAGAAAAACAAAGGGGTGGCATCCACCCCTCACCTGGGCGAGGGTTAACCCTCGCCCTACGGGGGGGGGGGGTCCTAAAACGAACCCCCTCCTGAGTTTTTCTTAAATAACTTTTTAGACATGCGACGCATCTTGCTGACATTTTCAGTAGTTAAGTATACAACAATTATATATATATATATATATAATTATATTAATTTGGGAAGCAATGATGTTTTTATGACGTCATGTTGGTGGAAAAATTATGGATGTTTGAAAAATCGTAGAAAACTGAATTTTGCAGCAAATAGCAAACGCAATTAATCAGAGATATCAAATGTCATTTTCTTTAAAATGGCAATCTCGGATGTTCGAAATTTAGGGTTTTTGACCCCCAAAATGACCAAAAACTGACTTTTCGGGGGAAAAATCATCCCCAAAATCAAATTTTTCAAACATGATAAAAAAAGGAAAGTATGTGAAAGAACTGAGTATGGAAAATACTCAAACCAAATTTCAAAGAAATATCTCTATTGTTGACTGAGTGATGGCTCCCTAAGTGTAATAAACTCATGACGTCATTTTTTAATAACTTTTTTGGACTCTTGTTTTGACCAGATATGAATAAATAATTACCTTTTCTGTATTTCTGAGACAAAAATGGTCTAGGAGCATGCCTTTTATTTACATTTATCAATTTCTCATTTTCAAGTTTTCTGACAGAGCAAAATCGCTGTTCTGGACGTGGTAGATCGTGGTCATTCACGTGACCTGGAAGGTCACTGGTTGACCCGAAACCTAAACATTGCATACCGTTAGATTCCAAACATGACAGGCAACATGTTGGTTCTTACCGCGTTGCTCTATGTTGCTTGGTTTGGAAGTTAACAGAGGGGTCTTTTTAGGACCCCCGTAGGGCGAAGGTGAAAAAGCTCCCTCCCGTAGGGCGAGGGCTAACCCACCATTGACTGGGGGTGGGGCGTTTAACACCCCCCCCCCCCCATTTGACTTTTCGCAATAGCTGAAAAATTGATAGCACCATCAACGTGAAACTTCGGGTACCTTCTTATAAATCATGGTTACGTCTTGTGTACAAAAATTAAGAATTTTTGTCGTTTTGTTAATACAGATTTTAGACACAAAAATGGCCGAAAAGTGAGGGGCCATGACCCCCTGCTCCCCCCGTTCCTACGCTTATGGTTTGCGTAATTCGCAATCTGGTATCCGTTCTCAAAATCGTTGTCATATGCCGTTCTCGTATCCCGGTTCCGTATCCTGGTCCCGTACCTATCCCGTAGACCGTTCGCATTTCCCCACTTGTTTCTGGCTGCACCCTACGCGGAACCATCTCCCCATCTTCATTCTCACTACTGTAATTTATGTATCAGTTCACTGTCTCGTAAAACAAAATTGTTGCCAATTATCGTCTTCAAACCCAAGATCCCTAGGGCATACGATACAAAAACATCCAGGGAAGCACTCGAAATTACAAGGAACTCATTAGGCGCGTGAAAATGATATGATGCATATATCACATTGTCCTACGTACCTCCAATCAGTCAAATCGATCGATGCAAAAGTAAATAATATGTGAGGTGCACCGCAATGTCAGCAGAAGTCATTTAACATTTCAAAAGTCGTTATTAATAACTAGGTGAGGTACACTGCAGCAGCATCGATATTATCGTATTTGCCAATTAACCACGTATTGAAGATGTTTTTAATTGAAGTAGATTTATCTGAATTTTAATTCCTCTTATTTTAATTTTAATTTGACATATTTTAATTTGAACTTGACTTATTTTAATTTTAAGTTATAACGGTAAACCTTCATTTTTAGCAAAGACCCACAGAATAGCAAATGTGTCAAGTTTCAGTTTCCAGCAAAGCTGGTATAATTCCACCGATGGCGGCCGATTGCTCAGAATTGCAGCAGCTAAGCAAACCAAACTTAACAGTTAAATTTTAGTCGAGAAGAGCTAACATTGTGATAGTAGTGTTGTCTGTTGCCGCTTCACCTAGCGAAGCACGGCCGGCCGGGGCGGCCGGGAGTGCATGAGCCTCCGACCAACTGGTCGGCGACCCGTGCCACCGGCCGGCCGACCAGCCCTGACCCCGAGGGCCTGCCGACTGGCCCCCAGGATCGGTCTGGGTCTGCCAAGCCCAGGCAGCGGGATGACCGGGCCTGTTGTACGAGCTGCGGATTTAGCCACGTAACACCGTAATGCTTCTCAAAGCATCCAAGACACAAACAAACAACACACACTATTCTACATCATTTCACAGGGCCTAATTCTGGAGAAAATCTGAGCTAAAATAAATACCACCGTATACAATGTATGCAATCTACCGCTATACAACAGTATAATATGGGCGACTACCATGGTAAGTGGTTTCACACAATAACGAACCGGCGCGTTCCACGAGCACAGCGTGTCAGATCCTGAACGATCGCCTTTCCAGTGAAAATAAACTCCTCGGCCGACTTCGACTGTAGCATCTGGGTCATCTTCCTGCCCACCTCCTGCTCCAAATGCAGGCGCCATGTTGTATGTAAAAAGCCATGTTCCTAGACCAGTTTTGGCTCAGAAATACAGAAAAGGTAGTTATTTGTTCGTATCTTGTCAAATAAAGTCAAAAAAAGTTATTTGAAAAAATGACGTCATCAGTTTCTTACACTTAGGGAGCCATCACTCAGTCAAAAATGAAGATATTGCTTTGAAATTTGGTATGAGTTTTTTCATACTCAGCTCTCTCACATATATTCCGGTTTTTCTAACATCTTTGGAAATTTTGATTTTGTGTTGATTTTTCCAAAAACAATCAGTTTCTTTTACTTTTAGGGGTCAAAAACCCAAATTTTGAAAATCCGAGATAGCCATTTTAAAGAAAATGCCGTTTTGTATCGTGGGTGAATTGCGTTTACAATTTCCTTTAAAATTCTGTTTTCTACCCTTTTCAAATATTTATAATTTTTCCAACAACATGACGTCATCAAAACATGATTATCTCCCAAACTACTTAACCAATTTCAATCAAAAAAAATTACAGCATACGTATAATTGTTGTCAATTCAGATACCGAAATTTTTCTTGAATAATTGTAAACGCAATTCACCCAAGAAACAAAATGTCATTTTTTTAATGGATATCTCGAATTTTCAAAATTTGGGTTTTTGATCCCTAAAATTAAAAGAAACTGATTTTTTTTTGAAAAATCAACACAAAATCAAAATTTTCAAAGATGTTAGAAAAAACGGAATATATGTGAGAAAACTGAGTATGGAAAAAACTCATCAAATTTCAAAGCAATATCTTCATTTTTGACTGAGTGATGGCTCCCTAAGTGTAAGAAATTGATGACGTCATTTTTTCAAATAACTTTTTGACTTTATTTGACAAGATACGAACAAATAACTACCTTTTCTGTATTTCTGAGCCAAAACTGGTCTAGGAACATGCCTTTTTATTTACATTTCTAATTTCTAATTTTGAAGTTCTCTGAAGAGCAAAATCGCTGTTCTGGACGTGGTAAATCCGAGGTCATTGACTTGACCTGGAAGGTCACCCATTGAGCTGAAACCTAAAAATCGCATACTGTTAGATTCATCTCATGGCAGGCAACATGCTGGTTCTTACTGCATTGCTCTACGTTGCTTGGTTTGGAAGTTAACAGGAGGGGCCCGTCAGGGCCCCCCGTAGGGCGACAGTGAAAAAAAATCCCCCGTAGGGCGAGGGTTAAAGGCCCTTTAGAGCCACCAGGGCCTTATCTTAAAGACCAAAGGGTCCCATGGACGTTCAAAAGGTCCCTGTGCAGGCCAGGCGCCCTCTGGGAGAAATCCTAACTGCATGCCTCTGCCCTACGTCGGTCTGATAGTGTCCATGTTAGGTCTGAATAGGCCTTCGCTGGGTTTGAGAGAGCCCCTACGCCTGTCGGTAAAGGCCTTGATCAGTTCTAAAAGAGCCCTGAGGTGGTTTTCAATGGGCCTGGCCGGGCCTGAGAGGGCCTGACCAAGCCTTAGAGCGACCCTACGCCGGTGTGAGAAGCCCAGTCCCAGTCCTAACTGAGACCTGCATTAGTCAGAGATGGCCCTTTCCGGGATTGAAATGGGCCTGCGTCTGTTTGATAGGACCCTTTACAGACCTCAGATGGCCTTAAGCCGGTCTGAGAGGTACCTTACTAGGCCTCAGAGGACCCTATACCGGACACCAGGCGAGCCATTTGGGCCCGCCTGAACATGATGCCTGGTCTGTACCCTATCAGGCCTGACAATGACCCTCTCTAACGAACGTAGCGCCATTCGAGTCTGGCAAGGACCCTATCAGGCTTAGAAAGGGTCCTCTCAGGCCCACCTATAGTAGTCTCAAAGAGACTGAGGGACCTCTCTTATCCACCAGAGGGCCCTCTCACACCGGCACAGAACCCTCTTAGAATGACCGAGGGCCCTTTCAGACCTACCGGTGGTCCTCTCAGACCAGCATAGGGCGCACAAAAGTCTTGCAAGGGCCTTACAACACTGGCATAGGGCCCTCTCAGGTCTGACAAGGGCCTTCTCAGATCGGTATGTGACTCTTTCAGGCCTGACGAGGGCCCTCTTATGCTTGTGAAGGGCTTCACCATACCTGAAAATGCACTCTCAGACCGACTGGAGGCCCTTTCAGACCGGCAAAAACGCTCGGGCTCCCTTCAGCTCGGGAACTCCTTGACGTCTGATGTGCCCCCCCCCCGAAAATTGTCCTGGATCCGCCCCTGACATGCGCCAAGTGTGTCGATATTCCTGAAGATAAATGACGAGAATCGCCGCGCCATACTCGCCTTTGTTTATTTGCTACCATATTGCAAAATATTGATGCCATATGCTCTCACATCACACCGGGAGTCGTTTCTCCCTCGTGGGTAAACCTTATTAGTAAAGGAATCTTGTTTGAACACCCCCTAAGGTAACCAGGTCAGGTCAAGTGACCCCACTTCGAAAAAGTATACGGTCGTGGACTCGTGTCACAGCCACAGTGTATGCAAGAGCAATTGAAAACTTTCGGGATTATATAAGGTCATAAATAAGTACCTACAATTCGTGTATCTCAGATTTTTTATATTGATAACCAAAGGTTGGGTCAATTCCGTGACCTCCAAATTATGTCGATGGGCATACAAATGTTTCCTATTCTGAGGATACACATCAGATCAGTCCCAATACTTAATGAAGAGCGCCTGCATTTGGAGCAGGAGGTGGTCAGGAAGATGACCCAGATGCTACAGTCGAAGTCCGCCGAAGAGTCTATTTTCACTGGAAAGGCGATCGTTCAGGACCTGACACGCTGTGCTCGTGGAACGCGCCGGTTCGTTATTGTGTGAAACCACTTACCATGGTAGTCGCCCATATTATACTGTTGTATAGCGGTAGATTGCATACATTGTATTCGGCGGTATTTATTTTAGCTCATATTTTCTCCAGAATTAGGCCCTGTGAAATGATGTAGAAATAGTGTTTGTTGTTTGTTTGTGTCTTGGATGCTCATCCCGCTGCCCGGGCTTGGCAGACCCAGACCGATTCTGGGGGCCAGTCGGCAGGCCCTCGGGGTCAGGGCTGGTTGGCCAGCCGGTGGCACGGGTCGCCGACCAGTTGGTCGGAGGCTCATGCACTCCGGGCCGGTCGCGACAGCCGGCCGCCCCGGCCGGCCGTGCTTTGCTAGGTGAAGCGGCGTATTAACGCGAGGTGGCGCTCTCATATGTGGAACTACGAACATTTATAAATGAACTTGTACATGCTTTTCCGAATAACAAAATGTAAACAAACAAAAAACAATACAGTGCTATGTATACATTTCATGATTCTTTTTTACAGCAATTGGCAGCTGACAACACTACTATCACAATGTTAGCTCTTCTCGACTAAAATGTAACTGTTATAAGTTTGGTTTGCTTAGCTGCTGCAATTCTGAGCAATCGGCCGCCACCGGTGAAATTATACCAGCTTCGCTGGAAACTGAAACTTGACACATTTGCTAGCCTGTGCTAAAAATGAAGGTTTACCTTTATAACTTCAAATTAAAATAAGTCAAGTTCAAATAAAAATATGTCAAATAAAAATTAAAATAAGTGGAGTTAAAATTAAAATAAGTCGACTTAAATTAAAAACGTCTTCAATACGTGGTTAATTGACAAATACGATAATATCGATGCTGCAGCAGTGTACCTCACCTAGTTATTAACCCGCGCACTGCAGGGGCTTTGCGCTGAACACGAACTGCAGGGGGTTGATTTCCGACCCCCCTGAGATCTCGAAAACTGTTTCAACTGTGTCCTTCACTTCAAATCAAAACAGGCAGTTTCCAACATGCTTTCATATTTCACAGAGAAGTGATCAAGATCATGGAAGCTATGTTCAAAACCTGCAACACAAAATTATAATGATCACAAATAGACCAACAATTAAACAAACAAACACAAATTATAAATGGAAAGATATGCCTCCTACATTTGTTCATATCGCGGCAAGCGTGGCAAATCTGATGCAGTCTTATCTTTGGCCTAATGCCTCACATATTGGTCAGAAAATCCCTAATGCGCTTATTTCGCGCTGCAATCTAACTATGCATATCATATAACCTTAATCACGGAACAGTTTCTGGATTCTTACACTATAACCCGTCATTAGGAGCACGTGAAACTTTTGCCAACATGGCATCAGCCCGAAAGAAGATGCGAGAACGTAAACAAACACCACTATCCCTGAACAGCTGTGAACCAGTACTTCAGTACTCATACATTACGCATAATCGAAGCATACGTACCATTTCGATAAACAAAAGGAAAACATTCCGACAAATGACGAACAAAGAGCACTTTCCCTGAGCATAGTTGGCATCTGTATGCTGGTATCATGCAAACACATTATATCTGCGACGATGAGTACCAAATACCAGAAGCAGTATAACAGTGGCGAGAATCCATCCCTATTCCTCTCAAAGCTACACGCCACTAAATCCGAAACATATTCTTTCATGGCTATTTCGCTATCCGGCGAAACAAAAACTACGCTCCGCAGCGAGAAGCGGAAAGCGGCATTTGATAGCATGATACATGTTCTATCTAAACTATTCAGTGTTGTTTTAGGTCAGGTCAAAATTGAGGTCACCAGAGGTCATCAAAGGTCAAATTTCCCAGTTTTTCTGTTTTTGGACATCGCTCCAGAAATTTTCATATATCTCAGAAACTATGCTAGTTAGAAACAAACGGAAAAACAAACGCCAGCCAGTTAAATTTTCAATCGCTAAGGTGTCCTCAGATTTGATCTCGGATCAACGTTTGAGGCTCCAGAGGTCAAAAAAGAAAAAATGACGTCTTTTTAATAAATCGTTTTTCGCTATTAACTTTTTATGTAACAAAGATAACGGAAAACTGTTTACGTCATTGTATTTATCTTGCTAAGGCACTTTGAATGATCTACATGGTGACCTTGTTAAGTTAACTTACAAATTTGACCTCAGGTCAAGGTCAAGTGGTGAACCAAGTAGGGCATGTTGCATATGAAAAGACGTGTCTTGACGAGACAAACACATTGATGTCTGTTTTACTTCTCTATCTTCATTATGTCAGGTGTTATTGACAAAAAAAGTGATGGTGACCTCGCATGACCTTAAATGACCCAATAGGGGTCACTGAAAAAAACTTACACTTGGATCATCAAGAATATCCTATAGCATTTTCCAGAAGTAATTGGAATAATATCATGCATAGCCTTAGCATTTGTATATTTCCCCATTGACTTATATGGGGAGGTTACAAAATTGACCTGACCTTAGGTCACCGATATCAACATTCCGAGATAAATGAATTGTAAGTACGTATGCCCTCATGACATCCTGTAAGTTTCAAACTGATCGGTGAAAAACTCTGGCTTTGGCACAACTGCAAACATTTTTGGAGGTGGGATCACTTGACCTGGTCTGGTGACCTGACCTGAGATGACCCTAGGTTATTTTGTTTCTTCAAAGTGTGCGCAATTTATGTCCTGACAGGTGTGTGAAATCCCGGCGGCGCTGCGCGCCGCCGTTTTTTCGCTATCTTTGAAAAACCTGAGGGGGGTGGGCGGAAATCACCCCCCCTGCAGTGCGCGGGTTAACCCGCGCACCGTAGCGGGGGCGGATTTCCGCCCCCCCTCTGGTTTTCTCGTCATAACTATCAAAATAACTGTCGTATTTGCTTCAAATTTTGTATAGCTGTTCATTGATCTTTTTTGCACCTGTGACCAAAACAAAAATAATATGTCATGTCAGGTCAGGTCACAGGATCACGATAAGTGACCTCACCTCTTAAAATGTTTACAGTTGTGTCACAGCTTGAGTGTTTGACCGATTGATCTGAAACTTACAGAACTTCATCAAGACATCAAACCTGACAAATTGTTTATCGCGATTTTTTTTATATCGGTGACCTAAGGTCAGGTCATTTGTTGACGTCACATACATTATTTTGCCAATAACTTTCGAAAAATCAAAGATGTATCCGTTCAAATAGTACCATTGGATTTGTCTCGTCAAGGCGCGTCGATCTATATCTAATTTGAAGTGTTTAGGTCAACAAGTGACCTTGACCTGAGGTCAAATATTGACATTGACATATCTGGGTCGTACAGGATGTTCTTCGAATCGTCTTGACAAGAGGAGCACGTTGGTGTTACGCTTCGAATGGTATGCAGATTGATCCTGACCTGATATTGACCTGACCTAACGGGTATAATCAGCTATTGCATTTGAATAATTATACAAAGGTGCACACAATCGTAAGCCATTGATGTTACTGGCGACATAATGACTTTAGAGAGCTAAAACCAACGTCAATGTGTTTGTCTCATCGAGACTCGTCGTTTCATATGCATCATGACCTACTTAGATCACCACTTGACCTTGACCTGAGGTCAAATTTTAAGTTGACTTTTTGAGGTCAGCAAGTATATCGTTCGATGCACCGTGACGAGAATAACACAATGACGTAGGCATTATTACGCTAGCTTAAATATCCAAATAGTTATTAGCGAAAAACTGTTGGACAAAAAAAAGAAGCATATTTTGAGTTGTTGACCTCTGGGGCCTAAAGTATTGACCTAAGGTCAAATCTGAGGACACCTTAGCGAAAGATAATTTCAATAGCTATCGATTACCTTCATAACATTTTTTTCTAGCTAGCATAGTTTCCGAACTATATGGGAATCTATTGGGCAGTGTCATAACACAGGTAAAACGGGAACATTTTGGCTTTGGTGACCTATCGTGACCTCAATTTTTACCTGACCTAAAAAATTATTGAAATACTTTGAAATACTCAAAAAATCTTATGTCAAGCTATGGAACGCCGTTTTCTGCTTGTCGCTACGTAGCGTAGTTTTCGAGATCTCCGGGGGGCGGAAATCCGCCCCCCCCCCCCTACGGTTGGTGTTCGGCGCAGACCGCCTACGGTGCGCGGGTTAATAACGACTTTTGAAATGTTGAATGACTTCTGCTGACATTGTGGTGCACCTCACATATTATTGACTTTTGCATCGATCGATTTGACTGATTGGAGGTACGTAGGACAATGTGATATATGCATCATATCATTTTCACGCGCCTAATGAGTTCCTTGTAATTTCGAGTGCTTCCCTGGATGTTTTTGTATCGTATGCCCTAGGGATCTTGGGTTTGAAGACGATAATTGGCAACTATTTTGGTTTACGTGACAGTGAACTAATAAATAAATTACGGTAGTGAGAATGAAGATGGGGAGATGGTTCCGCGTAGGGTGCAGCCAGAAACAAGCGGGGAAATGCGAACGGTCTACGGGATATAAGACCAGGATAGGTACGGAACCAGGATATGGAACTGGGATACGGAACTGGGATACGGAACTGGGATACGGAACTAGGATACGGAACCGGGATACGGAACCGGGATACGAGAACGGCATATGACAACGATTTTGGGAACGGATACCAGATTGCGAATTACGCAAACCATAAGCGTAGGAACGGGGGAGCAGGGGGCCATGGCCCCTCACTTTTCGGCCATTTTTGTGTCTAAAATCTGTATTAAAAAACGACAACGATTCTTAATTTTTGCAAACAAGACGTAGCCATGATTTATAAGAAGGTACCCGAAGTTTCACGTTGATGGTGCTATCAATTTTTCAGATATTGCGAAAATTCAAATGGGGGGGGGGGGGGGGGTGTTAAACGCCCCACCCCCAGTCAATGGCGGGTTAGCCCTCGCCCTACGGGAGCTTTTTCACCTTCGCCCTACGGGGGTCCTAAAAAGACCCCCTGTTAACTTTCAAACCAAGCAACATAGAGCAACGCGGTAAGAACCAACATGTTGCCTGTCATGTTTGGAATCTAACGGTATGCAATTTTTAGGTTTCGGCTCAACCAGTGACCTTCCAGGTCAAGTGAATGACCTCGATCTACCACGTCCAGAACAGCGATTTTGCTCTGTCATAAAACTTGAAAATGAGAAATTGATAAATGTAAATAAAAAAGCATGCTCCTAGACCAGTTTTGTCTCAGAAATACAGAAAAGGTAATGATTTATTCGTATCTGGTCAAAAAAGTCCAAAAAATTATAAAAAATGACGTCATGAATTGCTTACACTTAGAGAGCCATCACTCAGTCAAAAATAGAGATATTTCTTTGAAATTTGGTTTGAGTATTTTTCATACTCAGTTCTTTCACATATATTCTAAGTTGTTTTGTTTGGAAGTTAACAGGGGGGCCTGTCAGCCCCCCCCCGTAGGGCGAAGGTGTAAAAAGCTCCCGTAGGGCGAGGGTTAAAAACGTTCTTCCACATGATTTCGACGTGTTCTGTGTAAAAATGAAACAATTTCGTCAATTAAATATAAAATACAGCCAATTTAGTAACACCACTAGTCATGAGGTTTTGCAAAATCAACTACAATTTGATAGCTCATACAAAGTCCAAATTTTGAGCAAAATACGATCAAGGAATGTCTAACGATAGCAAATTGTATGGGATACAAAACCACTATCTCGGATTTATGAAAAATTGTGATTTTTTTATTATTTCCAAACAAAAAAGAGCGACTTTTATTCAAAAGAAATATCAACAAAATCATAATTTTCCGAAATATTAAAAAACAGAATATATGTTTTGAGAATCAAGTATGGACAATGCCCAAATCAAATTTCAAGATAATTGAACTGTATTTGACTGACTTATGGCTCCTCAGGTATGCGTAACTTATGACCTCATTTTTGAAATTGCATGTTTTGGGGTTTTAATTGCCAAATACCGATAAAAAACATCACCACTGTATTTATCAAACAAAACTTGGCGAAAAACATGCCTTTTCATTGAGCTTAAAGGGAATATAACACCTTGGGAAAAATACGTGGAATGATGGGAAAGGTGTCCTGATTAGGGTTCTGGCTTTCGTTTTAGCGAAAAAATACAAATTTGTCATAATTTGCCAAAAATTCATATTTTGACATATGACGTCATAATAATTTGTGACGTCACATGTAAAAATGTGAATTTTTGGCAAATAATGACAAATTTGTATTTTTTCGCTAAAACGAAAGCCAGAATCGTAATCAGGACACCTTTTCCATCATTCCACGTATTTTTCCCAAGGTGTTATATTCCCTTTAAGCTCAATTGAAAGGCATGTTTTTCGCCAAGTTTTGTTTGATAAATGCAGTGGTGATGTTTTTTTATCTGTATTTGGCAATTAAAACCCAAAACATGCAATTTCAAAAATGAGGTCATGAGTTACGCATACCTGAGGAGCCATAAGTCAGTCAAATACAGTTCAATTATCTTGAAATTTGATTTGGGAATTGTGCATACTTGATTCTCAAAACATATATTCCGTTTTTTAATATTTCGGAAAATTATGATTTTGTTGATATTTAAAAAAAAATAGTTCTTTTTTATGTTTGGAAATAACAAATAACAATTTTTCATAAATCCGAGATAGCGGTTTTGTATCCCTTACAATTTGCTATCGTTAGACATTCATTGATCGTATTTTGCTCAAAATTTAGATTTTGTATGAGCTATCAAATTGTAGTTGATTTTGCAAAAACTCATGACTAGTGGCGTTACTAAATTGGCTGTATCTTTTTTTTAATTGACGAAATTGTTTCATTGTTGCACAGAAAACGTCGAAATAATGTGGAAGAACGTTTTTAGATCAAGCGATGCCGAAAGAAAACTTGGCTTCGAAACTTGGCTTCGAGACTCACTACCAGAGACACAAATCGCAAACTTCATTTTTTTTTTTGTGGACAGAATCGCGAACACAAGACCGGAGGGGGAGTTGGTATTTATCTGCGAAATGGAGAGAACTTTGTAAGGAGAGGAGATCTGATGACTAAGAAGCCGGCGATGGAAAATCTTGTAATAGAAATCAATAGGGGTAATAGGAAAAACGTAATTATCTGCTGCATCTACCGGCCGCCTGCAAGCAGCATAGAGCAATTCATGGATGAAATTCGTACCCTCTTGAATAAGATCAACAAAAATAATAAGATTGTCCTAATTGGGGGAGATTTTAACCTAAATCTGTTACAGTGCAAGGACGACAACATAGTAGCACAGCTTCTAGATGTGTTGTTATCTTATAACCTCTTCCCCACGATCAGCAGGCCAAACAGAGTTGGCTTGACTTCAAACACGCTAATTGACGGAATATTCACTAACTCGCTGAATCCTGGGATGTCGGGAATAATTCTGTAACTGACAATATCAGATCACTTCCCAATCATTCTCGACATAGACATCGGGCACAACCCTCTGCCTGCCCAGTCGGGAACCGTGTAGCGTAGAATAATTAACTCAGAAAGGCTCGAAAAACTGAGCCTTTGGCTACGGGACGAATTGGTAAAATTTGCTGATATTGACAGCCCGGCTGAAGCAGCACAGTGCTTGAGTAGCGCAATTGAAACGGGAGTCAATCTATTTTTGCCAGTGCAGAAGCATAACAGAAAAGTGTCGCCCATTAACCCTATTTGTAACAGGGGGGGGGGGGCGGATTCCGCCCCCCCCCCCTCATGTTTTTCGCGGATATCTCCAGAACGGCTGGGAGCAGGCCCATGAAATTTTGGGACTTTTCATAGAATTGAACTCCGCATTTGGAGTCAAAATTTTGAGTTCTTAACTTGAACAGAGGCGGTTCCAGGGCACAGTTTTGGGTGGGTTCGGAGGCGACATTTGGCGAAAATACGGAAATGCGATCTTCACGGTTTCTTCCTAACTGCATCAAGTATGAAGGAGTTACATCGACTTACCGTGATTGCAACAAGTGAAAATTAGATGATTTTAATGAAATATCATACAAAATTGCATGGCAGAGGCGGTTTCAGGGGCTTGAAAAGGGGGGTTTCCAGGAAGTATTCAATGCTTGGCGGGAAGCCAATAGAGCAATGTAAGGGGCATTTATAGCTATCAAGATGTAAAAGATAGCTTCTGCTTCCATTATTTGCATAATTTATTACATATAGAGTTTCAGGGGCGCGTTCAGGAACATTGAAAGGGGGGGGGGGGGTGACTGGCATGGTGATGACGATATGCCAGCGATAACGGCGCAATATACGTTTAGCTTATAATAATATATGCACATATGAGACCAGAAAAGGGAATAAAGTCATTTTTTTGCAGAGGCGTGCTCAGGAATGGAAGAAAGGGGGTCATATTATTGCAAGGAAACTAAGAGGCATCGGCGTACAATGACATAACATACTGCAGTTTTCGGATGAAACACGCACCACAGGCTACTCTACGAACGATTATAAGGTAATAGGCGAGTCCAGGTAGGGTACAAAGGGGGGTAAGCAATGTTAATTGAAGTTGTAAGTGAAATAGTCACTGTTGACTAGTTAGTATCATAATAGCGGATAATATACTTATCAAACGGTCTTGCGCCACCCTAGTTTGGATCCTGGATACGCCTATGATGAAGTACAACATGCAAAAAGGACCTATCTATGATCAGTAACATATTTATAGTGCTGGGTAGCAACTTGTCTGCGGTTAATATTTTTCCCAATTTTACCCCCCTTTTTCACTAACCTGGTACCACCTATGGCAAAAATTATGATTTATAACTGTTTTGTCTAATGTCTCAATCACATACCATTTCATTTATAAAAAACAACATAAAAAATGGCTTTATTACGCATTTACTTCACCCCCATATTGAGTGACCTGCACACGCCTATGATTTTGAATTTTCAAACGTCACCGTCATATATCAATTTCCGATTCAATCTCTATCGATTCCTATTAGTTGTGTTAAAATCGGTCGATAAACATGAAAGCTATGTTGAATCAAAAATACCACTAAAATTTGTCGTTTTTGCCCCCCTGTTGCCCCCCTATCCAAAATTTATATTTGTTTATTATTTATAAATGTAGATCGTGTTGAGAGGAACCAAACACCGTTTCATTTTTGAAAATCGGACGGGTAGATCTCGAGATCTCGGGGGGGGGGCGGAATCCGCCCCCCCCCCCTGTTACAAATAGGGGTAGCCAGGAGCCTGTTACAAATAGGGTTAAGCCCTGGGTAACCCCTGGTATTTTGATATACATCAATTAAAAATAGACTTTATGATTAATTTCTAAAAAATAAGACGCTTCAGAGCCTGGCAGAATTTAGAGCGTACAAAAATCGGCTCCCAGCGGTCATTAGAGAATCAAAAAAGAAATATTATCAGGAGTTGTTAAAGAAAAATGAGGGAAATAGCAGGAGAACGTGGCAAATATTAAGAGAAGTGGTCGGGAAAGGAACGAGCAAAACCAGCCAGGTAACGCGGATCCAAATCAATGATAGACGCGCTACCGACCTGCATGAAATATCTAACCATCTTAATGATTGTTTTACTACGATAGGCCCGACGCTCGGCGATTCCCTTCCAGGTAGCGACATCGACCCCACCTCATTCATATATCATAAATCACCTGATTAATGTTTCCTTACACCAGTGACGGCGGAAACAATACAGGCAATACTTCGTGATCTAGATAATAAGAAAAATGGCATTGAACCAATATCGAACGCGATATTAAAGAAGCTATCATCCTGCATCTGCGAACCGCTTGCCCGCTTAGTCGATCTGTGTTTTGCCTCAGGCGATTTTCCTTATTTGCTAAAAACGGCGATTGTTACGCAGGTATTCAAGGCAGGAAATAGAGACGAGCCAGGGAATTAACGGCCCATTTCGGTCATTTCGCCACTCTCTAAAATCATAGAGAAATGCATTTGCCTTCGACTCCACAGCTTGATTCAACAACATGATATCTTGAGCGATTCACAATTCGGTTTTTTAAATAATCACTCAACGGAGTATGCGCTCCTGAAATTCATAGACATATTTATTTCAATCAATTCATAGCACTGAAAAAATAAAATGGTAATTTAGTTCTCGGGATCTATCTAGATATTAAAAAGGCTTTTGACTCAGTCAATTTTGACATTCTTTTTCGAAAACTAGAAAAGTATGGCATTCGTGGCAAATCTCTAGAACTGATAAAAAGCTACCTGAGCAGCCGTCGCCAGCGAGTTAAAATTGAGAATGAGAGAGGTGAAACAACTGTCAGAGGAAAAAGTCGTGCAATGTGGCGTGCCCCAAGGTAGTGTGTTGGGCCCACTGCTGTTTTTACTGTACGTAAATGACCTGAAAATGCATCAAATAAATTTAGAACCATCACTTTCGCCGATGACTCAAATCTATTTCTTTCCGGACCCCGATTAGGTGAACTTTTTTGCAAAGCCAATATTGAGCTAGCCAAATTAAAGGAATGGTTCATATGCAACCGCCTCTGCTTAAACGTACTAAAAACCTCGTATCAGCTCTATACTTACAAACCAACAGGAGATACCCCTCAATTGATTATAGACAATGTATCAATTCAAAAATCAAAAGAAGTTAAATTTCTTGGGCTTATTGTTGATGAAGACCTTTCCTTTAAAAGCTATATTAAATATGTAGCTCGAAAGCTTTCAATTGCAATTGGTCTAATGTTCAGGGGCCGGCAGATGTTTGAGAAATCGCAACTTATATCACTTTACAACTCATTACCACTACCTCATCTGAATTACTGCTGCCTAATCTGGGCTATTAATTACCCAACGCCTCTAAATCGCCTGTTCAGCTTTCCAAAAAGAGCGGCTAGGGCCATCTTTGGCATTGGGTACTGTGACTCTGTGACTCATCGGCTCCACGAAATTGGCATGAAGCCATTAACCGAACTGTTAGATCTAAATGTATGCTGCTTATCTACAAAATCAGGCATTGCCCTGCTCAAGTTAGAGGACTAGTAGAATGTAGAATCGTGGAGCACTAAGAAATCGTGGCCCCATCATAGTGCAATACGCCAGAACGGTCTATAGACAGCACACATTCCGAATATATGCTGCTAAATTATGTAATTCACTGAATGTGCTAAGCCCACTGCATTTCAATGTGCCCATATCGAAATTTAAAAGGCAGATTAAGGAACAATTCGAATCGCTGCGATGGAATTAGAACTGAAACACAATTACCACGGACGCAACCAGCATTTAATGTAGCAAGGAAAATATATATCCCGGCAAAAAAGTAGATTACTACCGCTCAGTCACTCTCAGTCTCTTTGTTCTGAAATCGGGGGTGCGTGCCCTGGCCTCGGGCTCGGGGTTTGGGCTCTCCTACAGGCAAGCCCTTGGAATAGCTCGGTCCTGACCCGATGGACTTGGACTGATGCACCAGATTAATGGGGGATACCAGAAGCGGTGTAATTGGAAGACTGAGATAATTTGAGCCACTAGTGTAGCTTTTATTAGGATCTGGGATGTCCTTTTATGGGAAGGTTTGTTCTAGTAAGAGGGACTGGGGAGGGGGTCTGACTGACGTCCTCTGGGTCGTCCTTACTCCTTAGTGGCGATCCGGGGGGCGATTCATTATGTTGCAGGTGACATTACTGGATAGGTAAATTAAAACAGCACCAAGATTACCTTATCAGTCAATGCAGACCATGCCAAAAGGCACACTCGGATCTGGCTTCGGGATGATGATGCACCGTTGCAGCTGCTGTCCAAGCCGCAGCGAGCCGAGGTGGCGCGCGCGCTGGCCGCCATGGGCGCTGGCGACAGCATTCCGACTTCATCGCCGCCATCCACCACTGCGCACGCGCCACTGGCAGAAGGCTGTGCCCCCGACACGACAGTGATATGCAGACGGTAGCATGAGAAAGTCACCATCAAAGACACTTGGAGACACGCTTCACCGGGCAGGTGTTTACACTTGCATGGGAGTTACTAGGGTTTGTCTGGTCTACTGCGGCTGGCGCGCCTACACGTTCCTGACCAAGATCAAGCCGCAGAGGGAGCAGCTGCGGCAGGAGAACAAGCGACAGCTGCTGGAGGAGGGCGCCGTGACCGAGCGTGACCTCCAGGAGGACACCCCGCGCGTCAACTACTGAGCGTCACCAGCGGCGACGAACAGCCGGACTGAGATGGCGCTCTAGCTGGGCGCGGCTGGCGGCACAGATGGCTCTGGCGGCACGGACGGTGGCCTTGCCGCTCAGCCGAGCCGCCCACGGAGACGTCGGCGACTTGGGTGTGCCCAAGATGCTGTGGAAGCTGGGTCGGCTGAGTCACGTGGCCATCGCCACACTCGACCGCTCTGTTCAGGGATGTGTTGGGGGCCGATCTCAGCGAGGCCGTGGCGCTGCCGGAGCACGGAGTCCACACCGTATTCACCAACCTGTGTAACACCAAGTGGAGCCGCTGCACCCACTCGGGCCCGACGGTCCCATCACCAACACCCTGGACAAAAACCCGTCGGGCGGCATGCACCACATCTGTATCGAAGTGGACAACATCGCCGAGGTGGTGGCTTAGCTGCAGCGGCTGCAGGTGCGCTGTCTGACCGAGCCGCGGCCCGGCGCGCACGGAAAACCGGTCCTCTTCCTCCGCCCCAAGGACAATGCTGGCGTCTGATGGAGCTGGAGGAGGCGTAGATGGCGCTTTAATCGGTGGCGGGAGTTGTAGAGAGCGCGCCAGTCTGCTGGGTAGATGTGGCAGCATGTGCACTTTGGATTGAAGAGCTATCTCTGTAAGCCTGTAGCGATGTGAATTGAGATGGGATTATATGGACGACAACTCTAATGTTCGTAGAATAAGCTGTGTATGCTTTTATATAATCGGTAGAGTGGGCAGCGTCCCTATCATGTGCGACAACGTGTGTGTGGGTTGGGGTGTTGTGTGTGTGATTGTGATCAAAATACATGTCTCTCTCTCTCTCTCTCTCTCTCTCTCTCTCTCTCTCTCTCTCTCTCTCTCTCTCTCTCTC
>JAXIVJ010015471.1:0-31487 GCA_036785665.1 Chirona hameri | reverse complement strand
TAGGCTGAGCCTGGGCTGAGCCTGGGCTGAGCCTGGGCTGAGCCTGGGCTGGGCCTGGGCTGGGCCTGGGCTGGGCCTGGGCTGGGCCTGGGCTGGGCCTGGGCTGGGCCTGGGCTGGGCCTGGGCTGGGCCTGGGCTGGGCCTGGGCTGGGCCTGGGCTGGGCCTGGGCTGGGCCTGGGCTGGGCCTGGGTTGGGCCTGGGCTGGGCCTGGGCTAGGCCTGGGCTGGGCCTGGGCTGGGCCTGGACTGGGCATGGGCTGGGCCTGGGCTGGGCCTGGGCTGGGCCTGGGCTGGGCCTGGGCTGGGCCTGGGCTGGGCCTTGGCTGGGCCTGGGCTGGGCCTGGGCTGGGCCTGGGCTGGGCCTGGGCTGGGCCTGGGCTGGGCCTGGGCTGGGCCTGGGCTGGGCCTGGGCTGGGCCTGGGCTGGGCCTGGGCTGGGCCTGGGCTGGGCCTGGGCTGGGCCTGGGCTGGGCCTGGGCTGGGCCTGGGCTGGGCCTCAACTTTAAGGAAGTCACTGGGCTCTGGATGGGCCTGGGCCTGACAATTGTGAAGTAATGCGCGCGTCGCACAAGCTCAGGTCAGAGCTCAAAAATATTCTAGCCAGCAGTTCACTTACACGGCAACACACTGTTGCTGTGGCTGTGGCTTTTTTGTGTTTTGGTTAGCATAGTTGGTTCATTGCTTCACATTGTAGTATACAAGTAAATATGTTAGGATAATGATTGCAAACATTGTGCAAATAATTATATGCTTAATCTGAATGGGCCGGACCGGGCCTGGGCCACACTATTATGAATTTCACTGGGCCTGGTCCGGGCCTGGGCATGGTGTTCATGGGCCTGGGCTGGGCTGGGCTGGGGGTTGGTGGGCCCGTGGCGAACACTGACTACAACCCTTCTACTGAAAAATGACTGTCGTAGCCTAGTCCTACTTTGTTTCATGAGTTTATGCTGATGACCTCTACTTCGATTTTCGCTATTGAACTCAAACATTCCCTTTAAACCGCGCCGTGCTTTGCGTGCTCGGCGCCACCTTCGCTGTGCCGGGGGGGGGGGGGGGTTGTTGTTTTTGAGACCCCCCTCTAACTTGAAAACTAAATGGGATAGAAAGACGCAGAAAAGGCATTTCAAAGCTCTCGACAAGCAAGAAAGTAATTCAGATATTTTTCCTCAAGTCAATATTGAGGTCATCAGAGGTCATCAAAGGTCAAATTTTCCAATTTTAGGACTTCGCTCCAGAAACCCCCATATATCACAGGAACTATGATAGCTAGGAACAAACGAAAAAAGGAATGGAACGCTCTTGACAAATGCAATCCGCGAGGTGTGCTCAGATTTGAGCTCAGGTCAATGGTTTAGGCTCCAGACTACAGAGCTCATCAAATGTCAAAAAGGCTAGTTTTTACAATTTTGTTCTCTTCCGAATAACTTTTTACCTAATAAAGACAAAGCAATAATTGTGATGTCATCGTGTTTCTTGTCAAAGCGCTTCGAATCATATTGGTATTGACCAGGTAAAGTTAACTTACAAATTTGACCTCAGGTCAAGGTCAAGTGGTGACCCAAGTAGGTCATGTTGCATATGGGAAGACGTGTCTCGATGAGACAAACACATTGGTGTCGGTTTCACTTATCTATCGTTATTATGTCGAAAGTTATTGACATAAACCTGTTGGTGACATCGGATGACCTCGGCTGAGCCTGTAGGGGTCACTGAAAAAAATGGCACCTAGGTAGTTAAGAATGGCCTATAATAACATGATCCAGAAGGAATTATACTGATATCTTGCGTATTCTTCGAATAGGAAGCATTTGAATATTTTCCCACTGACTTATAATGGGGAGGTCACGAAATTAACCCGACCTTAGATCACCTTAGATAATGATAAATATAAACACGCCCATCGACGAAGTTCCACGCCAATTTTGGACCGACGCGACGAGGGGCGGGTATCCGTCCTCAAGATCCCCAAAGCTACGCTAGTTATCTGCAAACGGTGTTTTACTGGTGTTAAGTTAAAAGCACACTTCAGTGACGCTTTTATCTATTTTACAGACCGTACATACCGTATTTTTACCTACGTATTTTGGTCCCACTGGGGGGGGGGGGGGGGTTGGTCACGGGGGGGGGGCAGCTAGCGGTCACTGCGGGGTATTTGCGCCTCCTCCTGTAGCTAACATGCTATCCGAGGCCCTGGTATAATACAACTGTATATTTCCGTTAAACTGTCCTTTAAAAACGACAAGGAAATTGTTTGTTTGATGTCTGTTATTACGAGACATTGAAGATTACTTGGAAAACACAAAATGTCCTAGGCTGGATGCCACTTCTCTTTACCTGAACATCCTCCAGGCACTTGCGCCATAAAAACCGGCCACGAGCAGACGACCTTGTTTCCTCAGCCTGACCTTGCCTAGGGCCGGTCACACATTATCTTGGTGATTACCGATCTACCATCCCTGACATTCACGTTATTCACAGCCAACCCAGTGACTGGTAGGCCAGCGGTGATCAATTTACCGCCATTAAGGAACAGTTCACTGGGTGTCAAACAGTCTGAAGAAATCACACGATCCACGCCACTCGGATTCTTTCCCCCTGAAGAGTGGTGCGATACGTCTCATCGGCTAAATCCCTACAAGAAATAGCACGCTTCGTCTCTCATTATTTGTAAATCTTGTTCCCAAGGCTACGAAATCGTTCTCACACATATAAATAACCTTGTAGTCAGACCAAACGACGGACTTCCCACGCTGTAAGAGACAACGGCGATTGTCAACAATGATAGGCAAATATAATCGTTCTTTATTTCCTCTTTTGAATGCCGTTTCACAATAACAAAACATAATCTCGCTAAATATAACAATGAGGTTTCCTACAGATGACATTGATTCGTTGAACACTGTTATACAATTTGATCATGCAACTGAGAGACCGTCTCCTATTCAGCACGTGTTACACAGTGTTACCAATAAATGCATGTGTTTATGGATCGTAATGCTGAAGCCAATGGGAAAAACACCGGAAGTGATAATGGACTCTACATGATCCAATAACACTTTTGCTATTGGATCTTACCATATGCCGAGCAATGTAAAAAGCATTAGCGCGTGGAGTGTGATGACGTGGAGTGTGATGACGTGGAGTGTGATGACGTGGAGTGTGATGACGTGGAGTGTGATGACGTGGAGTGTGGTATTTTCCGCATTATGCACTGGCATACCGCACTGCCGTAGATTATACTGACGCTATTGTTTGCTAGCACGTTGAAATTATATTAGGTATAGGTATGTACGTTAAAACACTGCTGGATACCATATTTTTTACCACACCATATTGTATTATACCATACCATATTTTGTTATGTCTGTCTACGAAGATGTTTTGACTACCAAATGAAACTACCAAACCAAATGAAACTACTATCAAACCAAACCAAAACCAAATCAAACTACCAAATTTACCAAATCAAACTATTATAAAAAAAATCCGTGACATAAATCAAAGAATGGTTTTTCTTGATTATACATATGAAAGGCTCAGCAGATGGCGACATACGGTAAAAGACTTACCAAACTCTGCTGTGTATCTCGGCGTTTTTCAAAACTACTGCACTCGCTGCGCTCGTGCAGTAATTTAAAAAAAAAACGCCTCGATCACAAATATCTACATACCAGCGTCGTTCGGTAATGCTTAATACCATATTTGTTCATGCATTAATGGATTATTGGATCGGGCGAACAGTTGCATGATAAAATATTTTACGAACTCGTGCCTGAAAGATTTCTTATTGAACTCGCCTTCGGCTCGTCCAATAACACATCTTTTTTTCAGGCGCTCGTCCATTCAAGTATAATTATACAAAGATTTTCTATCTAAACGTACACAAAAAATGTTTAGTATTTGAATCCCCCTTGAACCGACCACAGGCATACCTTACCGATCATGCAAATGGTAAAGATGGCAAACCATTGCAGTTTCCTAGGGAATAAAAGCAGGGAATAAAAGCGCATAATCCCGTCATGGACTAGTAGTGGGCTACTGCTTGCACTTGACTGTCTCAGCTATGCTGTGGACAAAGCTGACCGCGATATATTGTTCATGCAGACGGCACTAACCTATGTAATAACTCTCCACGCATACGACCTGGCCGTGGCACAGACCACCTCTCCACGACCTGCACAACATACCAAACTACGGCAGACTTCACTACGCTCTCAAGGACGTACACCAAGCAAATTTTTTCCCTTAGCTAACTAATTGTGATGGTGATTAAGACGAACCACCACCAGTTACTCGCTCGGGGCTTGGAAGGCTACACATTGATTCAGTAAGACTGGCGTATCTTACAAAGAGCAAACACAAGTACTGGGGCATTATAGTGTTTCTCTACCAAGTCTCAAACAAGGGTTAAACTTAACTCAATTGTGTTTCTCTCTGCTCCTGATAGGCAATATTTTGTAAACAAGTTTACCTTAAATGAATGACTTTTGAAATGTGTTTCAATTTTTTTTTTTTAACATTGGGCAAAAGACATTGTGCACTCATTTGCACTTTCCAGAATACCGTGAAAAGTATGTGAGCAGGCTGTACCTGCACTTCAATAGTGGAGCCGATCGTAGCCGATCAGTCGCTGGATCGTAACTGCGATGGCTGATGTCTTCCATTTCCTTTGCAGTGCCGGTCCAGAGTTCGGGTTGTTCAACTATGGAAGAAAAGCCCCACCTTTCCGAGTTGGGATAGCAAGTGATATTAGTGTCACATGAACATGGATTGAATCGATCATCATGGAAACATGGAATGGTTCCGACTTTTTGCGCACAATTCATCACAGACAAAACTCGTTTGCACATGATTTGTCAGTGTATTGGAATGCATTCCCACAATGCAGTGTCTGCTATGGTCAAATTGAGCTGAACACAACAACTCACGGTTCTTTACCAGTTCGTACGAGCCCTTCACGATTACAATCACACCTTCGGCGCTTTCAAACCCCGGGTGCTCTCCAATAATATTATGCAAGAACGTCTCACAATCGTTAAAGGGACATTGCCACCTCGCAGGCCAATATGGAGTTTTTGGTGTGTATCGGTCGATTAATCGTGTCCGATTTCACCTGCAAAATTTGGTTCCCGAAACACCCCCCATTAGATCAAAAAATACATTTGCACCACTGATGCTTGCCAAGCATTCGTAAAATTGGAGTCGCCACATCACTATTTAGAATCACTTCTTTGCGGACTGTTATTTTCTTTTGAATGTTGCAAACGCAACATCACCATTCCGTCAGTGCACTTTAAAATTAAAAAGCGTATGCAGTTAATTATATTTTCAACAACCTTAGCCTCTTTCATAATAAAACATCAAGAATTGCTATGGCTCGACTTTGGGACCGTAGGAGTTATGTGACCTATACCTTATAACACAGATATGCTTTTCAAGGTCAGTATCGGCGAATTCGTACGTTTCGGCTTTGGGCGGGCGCCAATACCACAGCCAAACTGGATGGAGCGGCCATCATGAATTTGTACTGAGCACAGCTGAGACCAACGTTTTGGAGTCAGAAATAAATACAAAATGCTTTTCCGATACACTCACTGCTTTAGGTGCTGCAGGAGCAAGTTTGAGCTTGAGCATAGATGATTGTTGATTCCCACCATTCATTTAACCCTATTTGTAACAGGCTCCTGGCTACCCCTATTTGTAACAGGGGGGGGGGGGGCAGATTCCGCCCCTCCCCGGAGATCTCGAGATCTACCCGTCCGATTTTCACAAATGAAACGGTGTTTGGTTCCCCTCAACACGATCTACATTTCTAAATAATAAACAAATCTAAATTTTGGATAGGGGGGCAACAGGGGGGCAAAAACGACAAATTTTAGTGGTATTTTTGATCCAACATAGCTTTCATGTTTATTGACCGATTTTAACACAACCAATAGGGATCGATAGAGATTGAATTGAAAATTGATATATAATGGTGACCTTTGAAAATTCAAAATCATAGGCGTGTGCAGGTCACTCAATATGGGGGTGAAGTAAATGCGTAATAAAACAATTTTTTATGTTGTTTTTTTGATAAATGAAATGGTATGTGATTGTGACATTAGACAAAACAGTTATAAATCATATTTTTTACCATAGGCGGTACCAGGTTAGTGAAAAAGGGAGGTCAAATTGGGAAAAAAATATTAACCACAGACAAGTTGCTACCCAGCACTATAAATATGTTACTGATCGTAGATAGTTTCTTTTTGCATGTTGTACTTCATCATAGGCGTATCCAGGATCCAAACTGGGGCGGCACAAGACCTTTTCATAAGTATATTATCCGCTATTATGATACTAACTAGTCAACAGTGACTATTTCACTTACAACTTCAATTAACATTGCTTACCCCCCTTTTTACCCTACCTGGACTCGCCTATTATCTTATAATCGTTCGTAGAGTAGCCTGTGGTGCGTGTTTCATCCGAAAACTGCAGTATGTTATGTCATTGTACGCCCATGCCTCTTAGTTTCCTTGCAATAATATGACCCCCTTTTCCATTCCTGAGCGCGCCTCTGCAAAAAAATGACTTTATTCCCTTTTCTGGCCTCATATGTGCATATATCATTATAAGATAAACGTCTATTGCGCCGTTATCGCTGGCATATCGTCATCACCATGTCAGTCACCCCCCTTTTCATGTGCCTGAACACGCCCCTGAAACTCTATATGTAATACATTATGCAAATAATGGAAGCAGAAGCTATCTTTTACATCTTGATAGCTATAAATGTCCCTTACATCGCTCTATTGGCTTCCCGCCAAACATTGAATACTTCCTGGAACCCCCCCCCCCCTTTTCAAGCCCCTGAAACCGCCTCTGCCATGCAATTTTTATGATAGTTCAATAACATCAACTAATTTGCACTTGTTGCAATCACCGGAAACCGACCTTCATACTTGAGGAAGTTAGGAAGAAACCGTGAAGATCGCATTTCCGTATTATCGCCAAATGTCGCCTCCGAACCCACCCAAAACTGTGCCCTGGAGCCGCCTCTGCTCGGGTTAAGAACTCAAAATTCTAACTCCAAATGTGGTATTCAATTCTATGAAAAGTCCCAAAATTCCATGGGCCTGCTCCCAGCCGTTCTGGAGATATCTGCGAAAAACATGAGGGGGGGGGGGCGGAATCCGCCCCCTGTTACAAATAGGGTTAAGTTGCTTTTTAGAAATCCTCCGGAGGTGGCAATATCCCTTTAACCCTTAGTCCTCAACATCAAAGGGTGCATAAACACCACGTTTCCCTCACATCGATGAATGCCCTTTTTGTCATAGACGTCGCATCGGGTATGCACAGCATGCCAGAAGGTCGTACTGATTTTGCTCAAAACAGTTTTCATAACAGCAAAATATCAGTTTGCAAACAAGTTCAAAATTGGGAAAAATCGTTCACCGGAAGAAAACGCATGCAATGGGAAAATGTTACGGAATACTAATCGCATAAAACAATGATGATGTAGGCATAGCTATGTGGGCAAATACATCCACAACTCTGCTAGTTCATCGTACTATTTCGCTTGTCTGTGGAAACGCAAATCACATGTGAGATACAAATCACATGCAAATCGCAAATCACCTACGTTCTAAGTTTAAAGTGTTTGCGTCCAGCTGTATCGTAGTGGATCGTAGTGATTTATACCGGGCGAGCCACATTCCATTATATCGTAGTGATTTATACCGGGCGAGCCACATTCCATTATATCGTAGTGATTTATACCGGGCGAGCCACATTCCGATTTGACACAATGCTTTGTGAGCGTCAGGGTACATGCCAATACAAGACGAGCTGAGTCCACGTGGTTTCTATACCTAACCATCTCCAAATCCTTGGCATTTGCGATCTCGCTCAAACAAAGCCGCCCCTTAGCTATAAGCCCTAGGAGACGGGCAGGCAAATACTCATTACCTACCACTCCAACATCATTACACAATGACATGCTAGGTTCACACTATCCTTTAAACGAGAAACCCCATGAGCGCACACAATGACATGCTAGGTTCACACTATCCTTTAAACGAGAAATCCCATGAGCGCACACAATGACATGCTAGGTTCATTATATCCTTTAAACGAGAAACCCCATGAGCTCACACAATGACATGCTAGGTTCACTATCCTTTAAACGAGAAACCCCATGAGCGCCCTCCAGGTCCATGTGACGACCAGGTACCGTATGGCCGATCCTTGGTCGGCGTCGGTATTGGGGTAAAAGGGAATCGAGTGAGCCCTTTCCTGGAGGTCGATGGTTTCTGGCTGTCTTCGCCGCTTCCTCCTGCTGCTGGCCGTCGAGTGGCCATCGGTATTTTGCTGTTGGAGGGCCTGTAAAACGGGAACTTCCTCCTCGTGGGCCGCTTGGTCGTCGGCCTTCGTGCGGTTGTGTTCCTTTCCTTTGGTGTTTTTTGTGTTTTAGCGGTAAGTCGTGCCAACGTTGGATTACGCGCATTGGGTTTTCTGGTGGTGGGCCTACCAGGTGCGTTTGCTGTCTTCAATCCGCGATGCCTGTTCCAGAAGGATGTGGTTGCGTTCTCTGATGACGAACGTTTCGTGGTTGCTGTGGTAGGACGAGGGGGCATAGGTCGACGCCGTGCTGGGCGAACCGTAGTTTTGGGTCGGCGTCTATGTTCAGGTCGACGTGTTCGAGGTCTACGTGTGGTCGTAGAGCGACGCTCTGTCCTTTGAGTTGTTGTTCTGGCGGAGAATGAATGGCGTCGTGTAGTAAAAGGACGTCGTGTAGTGTGAGGACCTCGTGCAGTGGAAGGATGTCGTGTAGTTGAAGTACGTCGTGTAGTGGAAGGACGTCGTGTAGTGGAAGGACGTCGTGTAGTGGAAGGACGTCGTGTAGTGGAAGGACGTCGTGTAGTTGCAGGACGTCCTGTAGTTGCAGGACGTCGCGTAGTGGAAGGACATCGCGTAGTGGAAGGACGTCGTGTAGTGGAAGGACGTCGCGTAGTGGAAGGACGTCGTGTAGTGGAAGGACGTCGCGTAGTGGAAGGACGTCGAGTAGTGGAAGGATGTCGTGTAGTTGTTGGCCTCGTTGTGGTTGCAGGCTGGGTTGTCGTAGGACTCCGAGAACGTGTAGGGCGTCGTGTGGTTGTAGAGCGTCTTTTGGTTGTAGGGCGTCGTGTGGTTGTAGGGCGTCGTGTGGTTGTAGGGTGTCGTGTGGTTGTAGGGCGTCTTGTGGTTGTAGGGCGTCTTGTGGTTGTAGGGTGTCGTGTGGTTGTAGGGCGTCTTGTGGTTGTAGGGCGTCTTGTGGTTGTAGGGCGTCTTGTGGTTGTAGGGCGTCTTGTGGTTGTAGGGCGTCGTGTGGTTGTAGGGCGTCTTGTGGTTGTAGGGCGTCGTGTGGTTGTGCGTCTGGTCGGCGTTGTTTGTGTTCTCAGGGTTGTTGTTTGGAATTCATAAGGTCGCTGTGTTGTTGTAGTCCGGCGTGGGGTTGTGCGCCGTGTTGGAATTTTACGAGGCCGGGTTGGGGTTGAAGGTCTCTGTGTAGTTGTAGGACGGCTTGAGGTTGTAGTTCGCCTTGTAGTTGTAGTTGTAGGACGTCTTGTGTTTGTAAATCGGTTTCGAGTTGAAGGTTGGGATAGAGTTGTTGGCCGCCGTGTAATAGTAAAGCTTGGCTGATATGGACGGGGCGTGGTTGAAGTTGGCACTTGATTATATGTTTGAACTGTGACGAAGCTGTTTTGGCCGAATGATGGTCGTGCAGAGGGAGTGCCACTGCTGGCAGGTCGTGTCTGGGTGCCTGTTTGTGTGCTGGGTATGCTTTCCTGCAAAAAGACGTTGCCCTCAAACCGCTGCAACGGTCGTGCAGCAGTCGCGCCCTCAGAATCACCATTCAGGAAAATGTTATTGGTGTAGGGATGGACTGGCACTTGCTCAGATACTGTCTTTGATTGGAAGAAGTCACCGTTTAGAAACACGTTATTTTTGAACGGGTTTGACGCAGGCTGGTTTGAGCCTGACTGGAACGAGTTTGATTGCGAAGTACTCCCGGTGTTGGCAAGGAACACATTGTGCGAGTAAGGATTGGGCCTCTGGCTGGCACTGAAGTCTGTTCTAGGCGGTGAGAAGCTGCTCTGGCTGACACTGAAGTCTGTCCTAGGCGCTGAGAAGCTGTTTGTCGCACCTTGATTCTGTGACGATCTAAAAGACGGGTTCGTCTCCTGGTAACCTGCTTGACCGGACAGGAAAACGTTGCCCTGATAAGAACCCCCATTTGACGCACTGAAACTACTCGACGAGCTAGAACTATACAAACTAGATGAGCCAGGCGAGCTAGAATAGCTGGACGAGCTCGTAGACGAGCGGGATGAGATGGTGGGCCGCCGGCGGCTGGTGTTTGGGTGTCGGCTGCGGGGCGGGGTCGGCGTGGTGCTGATCAGTTTCAGCAGCTGGGGACTCCAGGCGACCCTCTGTCGCTGACGGCTCCTCTTCGGCGCCTTCCAGCCGGCGCGGCCCCGCCGGTACGGCTTCAGCCGGCTCTTGTTGTGGCTGGACGTCCGCACCAGGACTCTGCTGGACGGACGGCGGCGACTGTGGCCGTTGGTCATGTCGGACGGCAGCAGCGAGGTTGGCGGGTCTGGAGCTTGGTCCGGGACCGGTGCCGGTGCCGGTGCCGGTGCCGGTGCCGGTATCGGTGCCGGTGCCGGTGCCGGTGCCGGTGCCGGTGTCGGTGTCGGTGTCGGTGTCGGTCGATGGGGCGGAGGTGGCGCTCCGTGCAGGTCACATTCAGAGGTGCTGTATTCCACCATAGAAACACCGTTACAGAAGTTCCTCCACGCTACCCTGAAGCGGAAACGGTATACATTGGTACACTGTTTCTTAGCGAAAAACAAACAAACAAGACAAATGGCGGTAAGTAGTATACATCCCCCTGTCAACTTCCAAACCAAGTAACTTAGAGAAATTCGGTAAGAACTAGCACGTTGCCTGTCATGAGAGGAATCTAAGAGTATGCAATTTTTAGGTTTCAAGTAAATGGGTGACCTTCCAGGTCAAGTGAATGACCTCGGATTTACCACGTCCAGAACAGCGATTTTGCTCTTCAGGAAACCTCAAAATTAGAAATTGATAAATGTAAATAAAAAGGCATGTTCCTAGACCAGTTTTGGCTCAGAAATACAGAAAAAGTAATTATTTGTTCGTATCTTGTCAAGAAAGTAAAAAAATGTTATTTACAAAAATGACGTCATCAGTTTCTTACACTTAGGGAGCCATCACTCAGTCAAAAATGAAGATATTGCTTTGAAATTTGGTATGGGTATTGCCTATGCCCAGTTCTCTCACATAAATTCCGTTTTTTTAACATCTTTAAAATGTTTGATTTTGTGGGGATTTTGAACACAAATGTTTTATTTTCATTTTAGGGATCAAAAACCCAAAATTTTGAAAATCAGAGATTGAGATTATAAAGAAAATATCATTTTGTATATCTGGTGCGTTGCGTTTGCAATTTCTTTAAAAACTCTGTTTTCTACTTTTTTTCAGATATGTATCGTTTTTCCACCAACTTGACGTCATCAAAACATGATTATCTCCCAAACTACTAAACCAATTTCAATTTAATTTTTACAGCAGCATACGTATAATTGTTGTAAACTCAGCTACCGAAAATTTCAGCAAGATGCGCCGCATGGATACAAAGTTATTCAATAAAAATCTCAAAGGGGGTCTGTCAGTCCCCCGTAGGGCGAGGGTTAAGCGATCCCTGGTTTAAACCAGTGCGCACCGAACAATCAAAGCCACTTACGTTTGCTTGCCGTAAAATCAAATACCATTTTTGCATGATCACATTGGGTAGGTAGTCAATTATTTACATTCAACGATCAATCTTCAAAGCTCAAATCAAGTTCAGAATATTGCTCGCTTCACAACCGCGAATAATTTATCTGGACAGAAATCATCTAAAAAAATCTTAAAAAATGCATTTCAAGGAAATGTTGTTCTGCTCATCAGATGCGGCAATACAAAAACAATTCCTCAGCTTCCGATCCAACTGCCATCCTCATCATCACAGCACAAGTTAATAGTCAGTTCCCTCCTTGTGCGTGATAAACAAAACACTAACGTCTTGTTTTCGCTAGCTGTTGCTACCCAATGAGTAAGACCTTCAGTCTGTACACACTACTAACCATTATGTCTCGAAAACTTTCTGAGGGAAACAATAATATAAATTTATAATTAGTTACAGTCTTATTGAATGAGCTTATATGAAATAAATTTGTATGAAAATAAGATGTTTGCAGACATTATGCATCACTACATTATACATCGACATACATTATACATACATTATACATCGACATACATTATACATACATTATACATCGACATACATTATACATACATTATACATCGTCATACATTATACATACATTATACATCGTCATACATTATACATACATTATACATCGTCATACATTATACATACATTATACATCGTCATACATTATACATACATTATACATCGACATACATTATACATACATTATACATCGTCATACATTATACATACATTATACATCGTCATACATTATACATACATTATACATCGTCATACATTATACATTACATTATACATCGACATACATTATACATACATTATACATCGACATACATTATACATACATTATACATCGTCATACATTATACATTACATTATACATTACATTATACATTACATTATACATTACATTATACATTACATTATACATTACATTATACATTACATTATACATTACATTATACATTACATTATACATTACATTATACATTACATTATACATTACATTATACATTACATTATACATTACATTATACATTACCTTATACATTACCTTATACATTACATTATACATTACATTATACATTACATTATACATTACATTATACATTGCATTATACATTGCATTATACATACATTATACATCGACATACATTATACATACATTATACATCGTCATACATTATACATTACATTATACATTACATTATACATTACATTATACATTACATTATACATTACATTATACATTACATTATACATTACATTATACATTACATTATACATTACATTATACATTACATTATACATTACATTAAACATTACATTATACATTACATTATACATTACATTATACATACATTATACATCGTCATACATTATACATACATTATAAATCGTCATACATTATACATACATTATACATCGTCATACATTATACATTACATTATACATCGACATACATTATACATACATTATACATCGACATACACTATACATACATTATACATCGTCATACATTATACATTACATTATACATTGCATTATACATTACATTATAGATTACATTATACATTACATTATACATTACATTATACATTACATTATACATTACATTATACATTACATTATACATTACCTTATACATTACCTTATACATTACCTTATACATTACATTATACATTACATTATACATTACATTATACATTACATTATACATTACATTATACATTACATTATACATTACATTATACATTACATTATACATTACATTATACATACATTATACATCGACATACATTATACATACATTATACATCGTCATACATTATACATTACATTATACATTACATTATACATTACATTATACATTACATTATACATTACATTATACATTACATTATACATTACATTATACATTACATTATACATTACATTATACATACATTATACATCGACATACATTATACATACATTATACATCGTCATACATTATACATTACATTATACATTACATTATACATTACATTATACATTACATTATACATTACATTATACATTACATTATACATTACATTATACATTACATTATACATTACATTATACATTACATTATACATTACATTATACATTACATTATACATTACATTATACATTACATTATACATTACATTATACATTACATTATACATTACATTATACATTACATTATACATTACATTATACATTACATTATACATTACATTATACATTACATTATACATACATTATACATCGACATACATTATACATACATTATACATCGTCATACATTATACATTACATTATACATTACATTATACATTACATTATACATTACATTATACATTACATTATACATTACATTATACATTACATTATACATTACATTATACATTACATTATACATACATTATACATCGACATACATTATACATACATTATACATCGTCATACATTATACATTACATTATACATTACATTATACATTACATTATACATTACATTATACATTACATTATACATTACCTTATACATTACCTTATACATTACATTATACATTACCTTATACATTACCTTATACATTACATTATACATTACATTATACATTACATTATAAATTACCTTATACATTACCTTATACATTACATTATACATTACATTATACATTACATTATACATTACATTATACATTACATTATACATTACCTTATACATTACATTATACATTACATTATACATTACATTATACATTACATTATACATTACATTATACATTACATTATACATTACATTATACATTACATTATACATTACATTATACATTACATTATACATTAAATTATACATTACATTATATATTACATTATATATTACATTATACATTACATTATACATTACATTATACATTACCTTATACATTACCTTATACATTACCTTATACATTACATTATACATTACATTATACATTACATTATACATTACATTATACATTACATTATACATTACATTATACATTACATTATACATTACATTATACATTACATTATACATCGACATATACTGACCTCAGTGAGTCTTAAATTGACGATGAATTTAAGCTGACTTTCATTAATTCAAGCCTGTTTAAACCGGCTTAAACCTCGCCCTAAGGGAGCTTTTTTCACCTTCGCCCTACGGGGGGGGGGGGTGGGAGCTGACAGGCCCCCCTGTTAACTTCCAAACCAAGCAACTTAGAGCAATGCGGTAAGAACCAGCATGTTGCCTGTCATGAGAGGAATTTAACAGTATGCGATTATAAGGTTTCAGGTCAACAGGTGACCTTCCAGGTCAAGTGAATGGCTTCGGATTTACCACTTCCAGAACAGCGATTTTGCTCTGCAGAAAACCTCAAAATGAGAAATTGAGAAATGTAAATAAAAAGGCATGTTCCTAGACCAGTTTTGTCTCACAAATACAGAAAGGTTAATTATTTGTTCGTATCTTGTCAAAAAAAGTTTTAAAAACAGTTATTTTGAATAATGACGTCATCAGTTTCTTACACTTAGGGAGCCTTCACTCAGTCAAAAATGAAGATATTGCTTTGCAATTTTGTATGGATATTGTTCATACTCAGTTCTCTCACATATATTCCGGTTTTCTAACATCTTTGAAAATTTTGATTTTGCGGGGATTTTCCAAAAACATATTTTTTTTAGGGGTCAAAAACCCCAAATTTGGAAAATATGAGATTGCCATTTTAAAGATAATGCTATTTTGTATCTTTGGTGAATTGTGTTTGTAATTTCCTTTAAAACTCTGTTTTCTACCATTTTTCAAATATTTATCGTTTTTCTACCAACATGACGTCATCCAAACATAATTATCTCCCAAACTACTAAACCAATTTCAAATATTATTTTAAAGCATACGTATAATTGCTGTAAACTCAGCTACTGAAAATATCAGCAAGATGCGTCGCATGAGTACAAAGTTATTCAAGAAAATCCTCAGGGGGGGGCCTGTCAGGCCCCCCCCTAGGGCCAGGGTTAAATTAACAAAAGCCACTGGCTGACATACATTGAATTTAGTCGGCTTTTTCAAACTCTGATTGAATTACCTGAGGTATGCATTGCTCTTTGTTTGTGCTGTACTATAGCTCTATAGTTTGTGCTGTACTATTCTCTGAACAATGTTGACCGGTTTTGGTGTTAACCCTCGCCCTACTGGAGTTTTTTTCACCTTCGCCCTACGGGGGGGGGGGGGGGGGCTGACAGGCCCCCTGTTAACTTCCAATCCAAGCATCTTAGAGCAATGCGGTAAGAACCAGCATGTTACCTGTCATGAGAGGAATCTAACAGTATGCGATTTTTCGGTTTCAGGTCAAAGAGTAACCTTGCAGGTCCAGTGAATGACCTCGGATTTACCACGTCCAAAACAGCGATTTTGCTCTTCAGAAAACCTCAAAATTAGAAATTGATAAATGTAAATAAAAAGGCATGTTTCTAGATCAGTTGTGGCTCAAAAATACAGAAAATGTAATTATTTGTTCGTATCTTGTCAAAAAGAAGTATTTTTTTTTGTAAATGACTTCATCAGTTTCTTACACTTAGGGAGCCATCACTCAGTTAAAAATGAAGACATTGCTTTGAAATTTGGTATGAGTATTGTCCATACTCAGTTCTCTCACATATATTCCGGTGTTTCTAACATCTTAGAAAAAATATTTTGTGGGGATTTTTCCCCCAAAAAACATATTTAAAAAAAACATTTTAGGGATCAAAAACCCACAATTTTGCAAATCCGAGATTGCCATTTTAAAGAGAATGCCATTTTGTATCCTTGGTGAATTGCGTTTGCAATTTGCTTTAAAACTCTGTTATCTACGATTTTTCAATATTTCTCATTTTTTTACCAACATGACGTCATCGAAACATGACTATCTCCCAAACTGCTTATCCAATTTGAATTAAATTTTTACAGCTTACGTATAATTGTTGACAACTCTGCTACCGAAAATTTCAGCAAGATGTGCCGCAAGTGTAAAACGTTATTCAATAAAAACCTCAAGGGGGGGGGGGGGGCTGTTAGGCCCCCCGTAGGGCGAGGGTTAACCCTCGCCCTACGGGGGTGGGCCTGAGAGGCCCCCTGAGGTTTTCTTGCATTACTTTTTACACATGCGGCGCATCTTGCTGAAATTTTCGGTAGCTGAGTTTATAACAATTATACGTACATATGTTGTAAAAATGTAATTAAAATTGGTTAAGTAGTTTGGGAGATAATCATGTTTTGATGACGTCATGTTGGTGGAAAACGATAAATATTTGAAAAATGGTAGAAAACAGAGTTTTAAAGGAAATTTCAAACACAATTCACCAAAGATACAAAATGTCATTTTAAAACTTTTATTTGACCTCCTTACAAAAGTTGAGTTTATGATTTAATGTTTTGTATACAAAACATTAAATCATAAACTCAACTTTTGTAAGGTCAAAAAAAGTTTTAAAATACGTATTATCCCAATGCCCTACATAACCACAGCGTTAAAAAACTAAAAAAAAATCATTTTCTTTAAATAGCAATCTCGGATTTTCGAAATTTTGGGTTTTTGACCCCTAAAATAAAAAAAAGAATATTTTTTTGGGGGAAAAAATCCCTACAAAATCAAAATTTTCAAAGATATTAGAAAAACCGGAAAATATGTGAGAGAAATGAGTATGAACAATACCCATACCAAATTTCAAAATAATATCTTCATTTTTGACTGAGTGATGGCTCCCTAAGTGTAAGAAACTGATTACTTCATTTTTTTAATAACTTTTTTGACTTTGTTTGACAAGATACGAACAAATAATTACCTTTTCGGTATTTCTGAGGCAAAACTGGTCTAGGAACATGCCTTTTTATTTACATTTATCAATTTCTAATTTTGAGGTTTTCTGAAGAGCAAATTCGCTGTTCTGTACGTGGTAAATCCGAGGTCATTCACTTGACCTGGAAGGTCATCCGTTGACCAGAAACCTAAAAATCGCATACTGTTTGATTCCTCTCATGACAGGCAACATGCTAGTTCTTACCGCATTGCTCTAAGCTGCTTGGTTTAGAAGTTAACAGGGGGGGGGGGGGCTGTCAGACCCCGGAGGGCGAAGGTGAAAAAGCTTCCGTAGGGCGAGGGTTAAACGGCACCTCAACACGCATTTACTCAAGACATGACATAATTTAACTCTTGAAAACAATATCTCGCAATGACTGGTACATGACTTTGTAAAATTTCTAGCGCTCTCAGGATGAGAAACAGAGTACGACTGGCTTCCTAAAAGAAAGAAGTGGCTGCATGCAAGGTGGGCGGTTTATTCAAAACCACTTGAGTTATGCGATCGATTCTTCATTTCCTTGTTGAGGTCAGCGTGATAAGGAGACGCTATATCCGCGGAACTCTCACCAGGCCATGAAGCCGTTGCCCTGCAGTCGTGTATGCTCGCTGTGGATCTGTCGGACGCACTCCAAGTCGTCACTGATGTCATCATCACGGAAATCTGCACCAGGGCGAAACAGGAGATCGTTAAATTACCGGTATAGTCCGCTTCAGTCGGTAATGAATGAATGGTGCCGGGCTTAGTGAAAAAGAGATTCTAGGCGTGAGACCGATCGGGCGATTTCTCCAAATCAATCAAACAGCCAATAGTTTTATGTGGAGTGTAATGAAGAATCAAGATGCGCTGGCACAAAAATATTATTTAAAAAAACGTTCCGATGTACGAATGCCAATGGACGCATCAATGCTATGGGTCATGAGGAAACAAACATAGACAGTGAATAATAATACGTTCCGTCCCCAATGGCAACATTCGCATATTGAAAGCCTGTAAACCATCAATAGATCGTATGCATTTCGCTGCAAGGTCTGCGGTGCTTTCACGCGGGGTTTGCACGCGCGGGGTCGCGTGAGACGCAGCATTCCTGCTGCTGAACGATGCTGTAGTGGCTATTACTAACCTGTACGGTTGGCACCAAGGCTCCTGTATTGGTTTCCTGGCGTGACTCTGGTTGCTGACCGTTACAGGCGGAGGTTCCTTTACTGTTTACTGACCGTCACAGGCAGAGGTTCCTGCACTGTCGCTGTTGCTATGGTTACTGACCGTCACAGGCAGAGGTTCTTGTACTGGTTATTGACCGTCACAGGCAGAGGTTCCTGTACTGTCGCTGTTGCTATGGTTACTGACCGTCACAGGCAGAGGTTCCTTTACTGTTTACTGACCGTCACAGGCAGAGGTTCCTGTACTGGTTACTGACCGTCAAAGGTAGAGGTTCCTGTACTGTCGCTGTTGCTATGGTTACTGACCGTCACAGCGGGCGCGGCAGAGGTTCCTGTACTGGTTACTTACCGCCACAGGCAGAGGTTCCTGCACTGTCGCTGTTGTTATGGTTACTGACCGTCACAGTGGACGCGGCAGAGGTTCCTGTACTGTTTACTGACCGTCACAGGCAGAGGTTCCTGTACTGGTTACTCACCGTCACAGGCAGAGGGTCCTGTACTGCCGCTGTTGCTATGGTTACTGTCCGTCACAGCGGGCGCGGCAGAGGTTCCTGTACTGGTTACTTACCGCCACAGGCAGAGGTTCCTGCACTGTCGCTGTTGTTATGGTTACTGACCGTCACAGTGGACGCGGTAGAGGTTCCTGTACTGTTTACTGATCGTCACAGGAAGAGGTTCCTGTACTGGTTACTGACCGTCACAGGCAGATGTTCCTGTACTACCGCTGTTGCTATGGTTACTGATCGTCACAGGCAGAGGTTCCTGTACTGGCTACTGACCGTCACAGGCAGAGGTTCCTGTACTGGTTACTGACCGTCACAGGCAGAGGTTCCTGTACTACCGCTGTTGCTATGGTTACTGATCGTCACAGGCAGAGGTTCCTGTACTGGTTATTGACCGTCACAGGCAGAGGTTCCTGTACTGTCGCTGTTGCTATGGTTACTGACCGTCACAGTGGGCACGGCAGAGGTCCCTGTACTGGCTACTGACCGTCACAGGCAGAGGTTCCTGTACTGTCGCTGTTGCTATGGTTACTGACCGTCACAGCGGGCGTGGCAGAGGTTCCTGTACTGTCTGTACGGCTCGGCGCTGTTCCAGTCGCACCAGTACAGGTCTGATATCTGGAAGATGCCGTGGTCCACTGTCTGGTCGTTGTTCAGCCGACCCACCGCTCCAGTGTCGTACCGGGACTCGTGGTGGGCCAGGCACAGCCCTGTCCAACATAATCACGATTTGAGATATCCGCAGTGACTGTGGCGCTCGTCAAAAGGCAGGGGAGCTCCCTGCAGATACAGTGTTTATTTGCTTAGTATTCGTTTTCGATGAAACTGTCAGTGTCAGTGCAGTACGATGGTGGAACGTGGACACGGTGGGTGGTCAACGCCGGTTTTACACAATATCCAGGCACGAATACTCGCATCACTGAAGGAGCATCCGAGGAAATGTTCGCGTACATACATTGACGTGGCTACGCAACCACAGTATTAATTATGTACAGAGCTTAATGTCAACAACGTGCCAGCACGCATCAGCTAAGGCCACGACGCGGTTGGATAATCGCTTCGGCCCTGATCGCTTGCCTGCGGACCGCCCACAGCTTTATATGTGTACTCTTTTAACCCCTGGCTGTAATACGTCCAACACGTGACTGATGTAGTGAAGACACTCAAATACTTGTGACGTCATCTTCTACTGAAATTGATACGTAACGTGGCTTAAACGACCACCTTATATTGAATGTTGCCGCACCTGCACTATGCACAATAATTCACTCATTGTCGGCACGCCAGATAAGATTCTCCAAACTGTGTTGTGGGACACTGCGAGTGTCATATAAGCGTGCTAGGAAGTGGAGGAGCATGCTTCCGTGTCAGCACCACATTGTATCACACTATCTGCAAATGGTTCTTTCCGTAGCAGATGAAGTTAAGAAAAATATATGCTGTTTTCTCGGTAAGCAACATTGGTAAGCAACAAGGGTAGACATCAATCCAGCGAAGTTCCCAAGCATTGGCTGCTGGGCGCCGTGCCTCATCCCGCCTGTTAGATAAGACGCTGTGCTGCAGTAACTATACTCACAGTCTGCCAGCTCGGATTCCGGCATTCCATGTCGCACCAGCTCCCGGGCCAGTTGACATTTCTGCATCTGAAGGGCCGCGCCCCGGTGTAGGAGGGCGGCACACAGAGCCGCACCGAACAGCAGCAGGCGTATCCTGTCAGGGAAACAGAGTCGACAGGTCACAGAAAAGTCGCCACGATCCATCACAATCGGACAAAACATGGCACACAGAGCCGCACCGAACAGCAGCAGGCGTATCCTGTCAGGGAAACAGAGTCGACAGGTCACAGAAAAGTCGCCACGATCCATCACAATCGGACAAAACATGGCACACAGAGCCGCACCGAACAGCAGCAGGCGTATCCTGTCAGGGAAACAGAGTCGACAGGTCACAGAAAAGTCGCCACGATCCATCACAATCGGACAAAACATGGCACACAGAGCCGCACCGAACAGCAGCAGGCGTATCCTGTCAGGGAAACAGAGTCACAGAAAAGTCGCCACGATCCATCACAATCGGACAAAACATGGCACACTTAGCCGCACCGAACAGCAGCAGGCGTAACCTGTCAGGGAAACAGAGTCGACAGGTCACAGAAAAGTCGCCACGATCCATCACAATCGGACAAAACATGGCACACAGAGCCGCACCGAACAGCAGCAGGCGTATCCTGTCAGGGAAACAGAGTCGACAGGTCACAGAAAAGTCGCCACGATCCATCACAATCGGACAAAACATGGCACACAGAGCCGCACCGAACAGCAGCAGGCGTAACCTGTCAGGGAAACAGAGTCGACAGGTCACAGAAAAGTCGCCACGATCCATCACAATCGGACAAAACATGGCACACAGAGCCGCACCGAACAGCAGCAGGCGTATCCTGTCAGGGAAACAGAGTCGACAGGTCACAGAAAAGTCGCCACGATCCATCACAATCGGACAAAACATGGCACACAGAGCCGCACCGAACAGCAGCAGGCGTATCCTGTCAGGGAGACAGAGTCGACAGGTCACAGAAAAGTCGCCACGATCCATCACAATCGGACAAAACATGGCCGATTTCCTTCCTGCTTATTATTCAAACCAGGTATGTTTTCAAGGTGTCTTTTTAACTGTTGATCGAAATTCAATAGAGTATCACTGACAGGCTTCCACTTATCTTTACTTTAGTTCACTCCATTTCATTGCAAGACGACGGTGAAGTTGGATAACACACACTTTACGTATAGGGCAGCTGACCATCTATGCAATTTTGTCAGCTTTTGTACGCTCTTGTCGATCGCAAAAATGGTGAAAAAAGACTTTTGTCTCATAAATAACAGTGATCAGCGATATCCGCAATCCGCATACCAAGGAATCTCGTCAGGCTGGTTCACAGTAATACCTGTATAAATAACCCGAACGCAAACTGATGAGCACAAGGGATATACAGGAAGGGCTTGCACTTCATCCGAACACATTCCGATTACACTATGACTCACAAAGTACCGGAACTGCGAATCCCAGCTTGAGCCCATCCCCAAAACACCTGAATCCGGTAGCATGTTTCACGTACTGTTGATTCGGGGACCGGTTTTGACGCTGACTAATAATTTTCTTCCAGCGGTAATGAGGATAAGACCAGCAGGAAACCGTGGTCTGTCACCGAACGCAGCTGGCTGGTCCGGACACGGCCGAAATTCGGATCCAGTGACGCCCCTGTCCTCCACAGACTTCAGTCGGCACTGACTGAACAGGGAGCATGACTGACAGGAAATGCTGCACCGCTGCTGTGGGATCAGATTCACCGCTGATTTATACACACCATACTCCGGTGGCATTCATGCTGACCTTGACAAGAGATGTTCCTTGTCAGGGTGTCAGGGTGTCAGGGTGTCAGGGTGTCAGGGTGTCAGGGTGTCAGGGTGTCAGGGTGTCAGGGTGTCAGGGTAAGGTATGTAAAGGAAGGAGCGGCAGTGGTCAAGAAACTACGAATGTGGAACTGCGAAGGATTTTCCAACTTCTAAGGTTCTAGACACTTGAAATCGGTGCAATTTGTATATACACTTAAAATTAAAAATCCTTGCTTTGTATCGAACAAGGCTACTGACGGTGTTTTCAGATCTTATATCTGACATCTGCTTCTTCCGAAAGTATGCATAACAGCGTACGCCGTGACCCTTTCCAAACAGGTACGCTATTTTCTCTCCTAACTACCGACACATATCTGCAGTTTGCGTGATAGCCGGCTCACAGCACATTCATTAATGAACATGCAAACAATTACCGGTCGCTGATAGCTCTCCTGCCGCGCCGCTCGATGTAAAACAGCCGTCACTTGTCTCAGTCCGTCTGTCTTGCAATCAGTTATGGCCTCGCACGGCGAGCGGCCGGCTATCCAGGGTGATGTGACCTTGACCTCGGCTCTCCACCCCCCCCCCCCCCGGCCCCGGAGGCCGCTCGTGACGGCTGGCATCCGACCAACGGACCACGGAGACAGCACTACGCCCCCGTTATCCGGCGCCATTTCGTCTGACCCATCCGGCGGCTTGTTGCTGATATGTAGATGGCTGCAAATGGCTGCAACATCTCAGAGGAATTCGTGTGTGACATGGGGATCGTGCAGACAGAAGCGTCATGTCGTGTGTGACATGGTGCAGACAGAAGCGATGATTGCGGAATATGTGGTTATTTGAACTAAATGCTGGTGATGGGTACTTTGATAAACAGACAACACATGTTTCGTCCATTGATCAGATCCTCTCGTATGTTCAACAACCAGTTGTGAACGAGTGCATGCTCATTTTGTAAGCTAGATATCTCTCTAAAGAAGACATTTACCAGAAACCAGCTTGCGATGGCCATTGTTTGTAAGCTTACCAGTCTGAAAGGCATACAGTTACCTTTAAATACCGGTAAACATAGTTGGCATGCGTAATGTGGTTTGTGTGGTGCAAGTCACGGCATGGCAATCACGCCAACGACTAGCAATCATGGCATTCGTGTTCAATATTCAAAGCTCTTCGAGGGTGAGATTTAAAAAAAAAGACATTGTCTTGTCCCGGAACTACGTACGGTTGCGGGTGTTTTTTTTTGTCGTATATGATTAACCCGCGAGTCACTGGGGGGGGGGGGGGGGGGGGGGGGTAGCCCCCCCCCCCCCCCCCCCCGACGAGGGATATTTGGAATATATCAAGAACAAATGCAGCCATCAACGCCAAACTTTCAGTACCTTTCCGGGCATCATTTGTACACATGTTACCAAAAAGAAAATTGTGGGGTTCTAATGTGTCACGAGAAAATGACGTCATAGTGACGTCACTTCCGACAGATTTCGAGCCAAATTAGGCCGTACATGAAAAATTGTAGAAAATACAGTTTTAAATATAACTATATTTTACATACATCACATAACAGCTAATGCACAGTACTATCAAACTGCTATCTCGAAATTTGCATTTATTGCATCACGGGATTTGCAAAAGCGTTTCAAGTCAAGATCTTCAACGGCTACTAACTTATGACCTTTCAAAGGTAAACAAATGGTCGGTCCACAGAGCACATAGTTTGTGGCAGAGCTTACAATACATTGCTACGATCTTGATTACGTCAATAACTGGCATTAAAGGTAACAAAAGGTAGAGACGGTGCTAAGTAAAGCTGCACGTTTGCATTTCAGCCGTATGATTCAGTGTCATAAGCTCATACCTACAATTGTGAAAATTGGTGACCTTGACCATGACCTATGACCCATTATTGAGCATTGGGTTGCATATATACGAAGTTTTGGGGTGGTTTTTCTTGCTCAGGATGAAAATTTAGGTTAGAAAAATGCATCGCAAAGCATACTGAACCAAAAACTGCAATTTGACCTCTTGACCTGAGATGACCTCACTTAATACAATGTACGAGATGGTGACATGTGGAGCTTCCGATGTTTGCTACATGTTTTAAGGCACCCTATATATTTCACGCCTCTCTAATTCCATAGTTACGGCAACACCATGCGTTATCAGAAACGTTCAAATATTTTTACTTGACCTGACCTTTGACGTCACCAGTGACCTCCAGGTCAACACAATTTATTTTGTGTCGATGTAATTTCCTGGGCTATCGATTGCTGTTTGAGTCAGCGCGATTGTCTTATTGGTTTCGAAGATACAAGGGGGGGGGGGGCTAAAAAAGCTCCCACCAGTGAGTCGTGTTACAAAAAAATACCCCAGTGACTGCCGGGTTAAACCGTGAAAATGCGTCAATGGAGGTCACAGGCCACAGCTATAGCACGATGGGTTCCATAGCGTCTTGACAAATAGTGCTAATCGGCACAAGGGATGCTGGCTAGCAGTGGTAGGCGTGGTATGCAGTGGTGCAAACTAGCGCCCATGACTTGACAAGCTCCATGTTAGTGAAACTTTGTCCGGTCCAATCACAACCAGGGCTAATTTATCTCCTGGTTGAGGCTACTACGCCAAAACATACCTAAGGGGCATACGTGCGGCAGGCGACCTAAACGAAACGTCCATTTCGAAATGCAATATCTTACGGTTGCTTACGTTGTTTCAGCAGCTTCCGTCTCAGCTAAGCTGCTAATTATTGTAACCATGAACACTTACTTCTGCATACTAATGAGCTGAATCCGCCGTGGAAGGCTAACTCGTATTAACTTACTGAGCTCGACTTATATGTCCTCATTTGTCGTGCAAGTAGTTATTTTTGCGAACCAATAACTAAGGTCAAGACAACAACATACGTATACAGACACAACATACGTGCATTCTTACGATGTGCCATGCATTACATTGAATTAGGCCCATGCACAAATGCATTCAAAGGTAGAGAAAACACCGGCAAATAACTATATTTTTACTTTGCTAATATTCAGCTAACACATAGAGATCATCAATTAAAATATGTTTATTTCAAGACTACACAATATATTTAAATGTGGCGACTCGTACTGTACAAATTATTGGGTATCCAGCTTGATATTTTTCGTTTAGTATCTTTTTTCATCATCATCATCATGTTTATTACACATAAATTAAGTAGTATGTGAACATAAAGCAGAAGGGTACAAAACCAAAAGCTTAAATCAAAGCACCCTGTCTGACAGAAACAAACGTATCGACAGTTTTTACTATATTCAATTTTAGTCAGGTTTGCTTTGAGAATAAAGACATAATTTGATACACTTTATAATAACACATAGGATATCTTTACTCACTTGGAAATGTCGGTCTTAGTAAAAACAAATGTTGCAAAAGAACGACATAGTAATTTCTGGTAACCAATTACGCTAATAAACATTCAAAATTTCCCGGTACCCTTCCTATTCGTGAAGGCTTATGCTCGAGCAGGCTGGCGGCACTCTCTCTGTCATTTAATACTGCTAAATGTAGTGGTGACGTATTCAGTAGATTAGTCTTGTTAGAGAGAAGATAAATGATCGGTAATCCGAGCGCCACCGTCAGACCCGTCCGGCTCAGGGACGGGGTGCAGGAGTCTCGCCTGAACGCGTGTGACGTGACGACCAGCTCCTGAGATCAAGCGGTCATTTTTGTTTCCATCTGACGTATAATGTGTTTAATAATCTGACTAGAAGGTATTCTGCAGCGTTAAAGAACAGTTATCTGAGTTTTTAGATTCGCATACCGCAGAGTCTGTCTGATAGAATGTCACTTACGTCGAGGTAGGGTTAGACGGTAAGGTAAGTGGTATAGGCTTCAGATGACCTCGGATAGATTTCCGCTGCAGGGCCATCTTTATTTGACAAAGCAATAGTGCGCAGCTCAAACCTCAATTAATAGTCCGTAAAACATCAACATGTCCACATAAACATGTATCCCATAGCACTTTCAAAGCCTGCAGATGGCATCGAACTTGACAGTCGTAAGTGCAGGCGTTTTACCACTGTCGATCACCGACGCACAGAATGGATGTTTAACTATCGTGTTGGAGCTCTAATACGACCATTACTTAAATGTATGTAAGGAATTCTATGCGCAAGATGTTTCGTCTTGGGAACACTACCTTAAAAGGTGTTGCTGTTTTGCAGCACACCTTAAGCGTTGGGGTTGCAACAACATTTATTAAGCGCATATTTCTACAATGTGATGCCACACCGATATATGAAAAGCCTGCACTATTGATCTGATGGTGGTGACGGTTTGGGCTTAAGGACATCACTACTGATACCGCTATATGTATATCACCCACCTGCGCCATTGACCAAAATGTTCCCGATGAAGCAAAATTATAAAACTAGGTAAGATATCGGGAGATTTTGAAGAAGGGTGTGCTTATACCCAGCCTACCGGCGGCTGTCGATACTTCCAAATTTCTCGTTCTACTTAATAATTAGCATATGCAGAATGCATTTTTAATTTTACAAAGTTGATCTCATAAAATATCGATAATAAGCAGATTTTAAATACACGATTTTCGCTTGTCTGACAAAGTATGTTTCTGTTCAATTTGCTTGCACATGAAGCGCGAAATATTGAAATTTGAGTCAGAATTGTGTAATTAACCAATACTGCTTTCCTTTTCAAATACGAGTAGGTAATACCCAGTTGCAGTAGCTGCAGTAACAGTCCAATACCTATAGGTATTGGTAAGCCCAACTAACTAATGCTTACCACTTCACCTAACACATAGGGTTAGGTGGGGCAACACGCCCCGCCGGGGTAAAACGCCTCACCAAGATATCTCGGAATTTAAAAGGTCCCGGGGTTATTCTGCGGAGGCCCGCGGAGGCCTGCGGAGTCCGAGCTGTCCACCCTTCTGACCTGGCCATGCCGGCTGTCCGAGCTGTCCTGTGTCTCCTTGACCTGTGCACTGCTCTGAGGGACTCCTTCAGAAGAACTTCGCGGCGCCCCTCGGACAAGCTCCCTCTGAGGACCGCCAGCCTCACGTGCCCCTGTCCTCGTGTTCAGGGCGACCTGCCGACCCCACGAACCACCACTCCGCCGCCGCCGACGCGACGATCGTCACTCTCACGGCGCTGGGTAGCATCCTCACGCCAGACTCGCAACTCTCGGTTTCTAAAGCACGCCAGCGTTGTGCACCGCGACGCCGCGTCACCTCTGCACGTCAGGCGAGGAACCAGTTAGGCCGGGGTGCACGGCGCCGGCGCCGTGAGGCGGAGACGAACCTCAGGCCTCTCACTCGTGTGCTCCGTTCAAGTCACGGTCACCGCCTGTGTACCGAGCGAATCATAAAACCGGCCGCTAATTTGCATCGCGTACTGCACACTACCTATGCCAGTCTGAAATGCCAGAGTTCCACTACAGCTGACGACTGTTAAATACTTCTCTCTAGCTGCTGTTGCTGGTTGTAATGGCACAGTGAAGTGGAGCTCTTTGGCCCAGGACGTGAAAAGGGTGGCCCAAGACGAAGCAACACATAGAGCAAGAGCAAGCTGTTCTGGGAAACGATTGCCTCAACACTTACCACCAATGAACAATTTAGGGCGGTTCATCTTTACACGAATGTTAAATTTTCTTGGTGGCACACCTTTTTCCCGTTATTTCGACTAAGCTGAGTCCAATGGTATCAACAATTTTGAAGAAGAAAGCATATTTAGGGGTCGCGAAAAATCGCCGCAAATTCCATGTTTGCTATAAATACCCTAAAATCGACCATCTTGTCTCCGCGATTTTACGAAACGCATTCAAAATTTCCCTTGTGGCATACCGTTTCCCTGTTATTTATACTATGGCATGATTCCAGTGTTCTAACTTTTTTAATCGGAAGATATTTAGGGGACGCAAAAGAACTTTAAACATTTCAGCTTTTTCTTTAAATACCCCAAAATCGCCCATTTCGTAACCGCAGTTTCACGACACGAATATAATATTTACGACATGGCACACTTCTTCCTAGATAAATGGCTATTCCCACCTGGCAGGCCAATATGTAGTTTTTGGTGTGTATCGGTAGATTAAGTGTGTTTGATTTAACCTGGAAAATTTGGTTTCTCGAAACTCCCCTCCCCCCATTAGATAAAACAATACATTTGCACCACTCATGATTGGCACACATTCGTAAAATTGGAGTCGGCTCATCACTATTTAGAATCACTTCTTTGCGGACTATGATTTGCTTTTTAATATTTAAAACTCAACATCACCATTCCGTCAGTGCACTTTAAAATTAAAATGCGTATACAGTTAATTATATTTCAACAACCATAGCCTCTTTCATAATAACACATGAATAAAACAGCAAGAATGGCTATCGCTCGACTTTGGGGCCGTAGGATATTTGTGATCAATACCTTATAACACAGATAGACTTTTCAAGGTCAAGTCTCGGCGAAATCGGACGCTTCGGCTTTGGGCAGGCGCCAATTTCACAGCCAAACTGGATGAGAGCGGCCATCATGAATCTAGTACTGAGCACAGCTGGGACCAACCTTTTGGAGTCAGAAATAATACCACAAAATTGCCGATACCCTGCTTTAAGTGCTGCAGGAGCAAGTTTGAGCTTGAGCATACACGATTGTTGATCCCCACTATTCATTTAAGTTGCTTTTTAGAAATCCTCCGGAGGTGGCAATATCCCTTTAATAGGATTGTGCTTATTCCAAATATGGCAATACATTTTTAATTAAACAAATATTTAGGGGTGGAAAAAATCGCAAAATATTTGACACTCTTCTATAACCATCTCTATATCACTTATTTTGTCCCGGCGATATTACATGCCTGCACTGTTTTTTTCTTCTGGAAATGCAAATTATATATATTTAAACGCATACAACATAATCTTCATGTATTTCCCTTTTATTTAATAAGCTGCATGGCTATTTTCTCATGTATAGGTATGTTTAGTTCTTTGGGACTCCATCACTATGCACGACGCATAACCCTTACCGACGCAAGTAGCATTCTAAAGAGTTTGCCGCCGCATCAAGACAAAGGAAATTGTAACTTATGAGTAAAACATCAGTCGTCGTGGCATTGCATGTTTCAATGCATAGCCTCTTGACAAAAAGTTGCCTCCCAAAATGACTTCGAATTGAAGTGATACACACGTCACACATACGCTTGCAGGCCCATTACTATTAGAGTTGACTTCTTGACCGTGGACACCTGCTTGCGATGGTACTAACCCACCTTCAGTAAGAATATCGCTGCAAAGTGCCAGTACTAGTGTATAAGTCCGCAGCTACCAAAGATACTTGTTCAGCTCAGCTAGTGCTGTTATGGCCACCTCTTCGTCCGCCACCTAAAAGGTAGTGTACTCAGGGGTGTAGCTTCCCCAGAAATGTGAGTGGGGGAGGGGGGCTGAGCTGTGAAAAATCGCTTAAAGTCCCATCAAAATTCACAAAAGTACAGATTTCTCCCAGGATTTGACCCACTTCCTCGTCCAAGTTCGGGGGGGGGGGGGGGGGGAGGGGAGGGGAGTGGGGGGGGGGGGGGGGGGTGAAGGCAAGTGGGGGGGGGGGGGGCTTCAACTGAATAGGATCCTACACCCCTGGGAGTACTGGAGTACTGGCTTAATTACTCATGAAAGACGGCGATCTCGGTGACAGAAGAAGAAAGCCATGTTGGAGTGTATAGAACAGTGATTATATTATATGATTATATTATTGATTATTATACTGCGATACAATGCGCAGCTTTCGCTTGAGATTCGCTGTTAAGATGCCCGAAAAAAGAAGAGCTTCAGGCAATGCAGGATTTTAAAAATGAAGGTACGTATATCACATACCTTCATTTTCTAAGTATTTTACTGCCTAAAGCTCAGGAGAAGGTAGTACTACAGTACATAATGTAGAAAGTAAGTGCTATACGTATCTTTTTACAGAAGTCCCTTTTCATCCTTCCCGTAATCGGTCTAATAGGTGCTCTGTAACGGCGAGTGTCACGCCCCGTCAACCCGGGTCTGGTCGTCGCTGGCCACAGGGCATGTGGTGGACCTCGAGTCGCAACGCAGGAGTGGTGACGCCGTCATGGTTTGGGCCCTCCTCGCAGCTTCGCCCTGCGGGGATGTCCATTCTCCATTGTCCATTGTCCATTATCCAGCACCTCCTCCCAACTTGGACGAGGAAGTGGGTCAAATCCGGAGATAAATCTGTATTTTTGCGAATTTTGATGGTACTTTAACCCTATTTGTAACAGGGGGGGGGGGCGGATTCCGCCCCCTCATGTTTTCGCAGATATCTCCAGAACGGCTGGGAGCAAGCCCATGAAATTTTGGGACTTTTCATAGAATTGAATACTGCATTTGGAGAAAAAAAATTGAGTTCTTAACCTGAACAGAGGCGGTTCCAGGGTACAGTTTTGGGTGGGTTCGGAGGCGATATTTGGCGATAATACGGAAATGCGATCTTCACGGTTTCTTCCTAACTGCCTCAAGTATGAACGAGTTACATCGGTTCACGGTGATGGCAACAAGTGAAAATTAGTTGATGTTAATGAAATATCATACAAATTCCATGGCAGAGGCGGTTTCAGGGGCTTGAAAAAAAGGGGGGGGGTTTCCAGGAAGTATTCAATGCTTGGCGGGAAGCAAATAGAGCAATGTAAGGGGCATTTATAGTTGTCAAGATGTAAAAGATAGCTTCTGCTTCCATTATT
>JAXIVJ010015470.1:5000-31490 GCA_036785665.1 Chirona hameri | reverse complement strand
CCAGGGTCAGCTGCGCCAGTTCGCGGTGCGCGTCTACTACGCGGGCGAGGAGACCCAGCTGTACCGGGAGCAGTGGGCGTACGGCGTGTCGTCGCTGGTCGGAGAGGCCGGCGGGGTGGTCGGCCTCATGCTCGGCCTCTCCGTCCTCTCCGTGTTCGAGGCGGCTCAGCAGATGGTCGATGCTCTCTTCAGACGTTTTACCGGTGCATGCGATAATGCCAAGAAGTAAACAATCGCGTCAAATTCCCGAGCATTGCTTCTGATGAAGAAAGGCGACGAGCTACAAAAGTGTGCTCCTCGGAGTGAAAGCTTGAATTTAAAACTCCTATGCAAAACTATATGTTATCGAGCAAACGCGCCTCTGCTACTCCCGTCGCTGGCTGCTCTTACTGTCGTCGTGTTATGGCTCGACGTGTAGATATGTGGTCTCTCACGCCCACGTGTCCGATGTTCCGGTTCTCGCGACCACGTGCCATGGTCCTCGCATGTCCCGGCCCTTGCGCACGAGGAACGGGACGACGCCGCGACACGCGGACAGTCGACCATCAGACTCCGCCGACGCGACTTCGACGTTGTCGCGACTCGGCGCCTACGCGGCTGATGCAGTCGCCGACGACCTCGGAGTGTGCGGCGAGACGTCGACGCCGCCTCTCTATTTGGGGAGAAATGGAAGTTGAATAGAAAGTTTTTGTTTTTATATATTCAGCACATGCTATATGGCTAGAATAACGCATTTGAGAGGTTAGTCCTAAGATTCGTAGCTAATGAGGCTCCATGTTTGACCCCAAGCCCTTCTGGAACCTGGCTTAAGCTGCACAGGCAAATGATCTGTTGTCTGTTTGACTGGCCGTGAACCGCCAGAAACCCATGTCTGTCACCACTAGGCTACTGGTTTTGTTGTCCGTAACCCTGGCGGAGCTATGGCAACTTATTAAACCTGGACCGGTTGAAAGCTGTACTGGAGTTGACTGACTCCAAAGACCCGAAGAAGCGACCCGAGCCATGCGCCATCTCCATTGAAAAAGGCGTAAAGCGGACTGAACTTTGGCGTGCTATCGTGGAGCCGTTTTGATAGATAGGGAAAATTTCACCACAAACATACAAATGTCCAGATGTTCTGGTATAAAGTAGTTCAACAAACAGGGGCGCAGCCAGGGGGGGGGGGGGCACAGGGGGAACGTGCCCCCTCCAATTGGTCCGAGGGGCCCCTCAGCCCATATGGAAGCGGTGGAGCGGCCGAAGGGCCCAAAACTACGGCTTACCAGGCTTAAAGGAAATAGTTCACCTTCAAGATGTAAGATGTAAGATGTAAGATGTGTATTAAATCAATGATCCACTTGAAATAATCATGTGGCTTTTCACACTGACGAGTCACAACGCAAGACATGGCAATACGAAAATGGGTGCAATACGTACAGGAACCTATCGGTACAATGGAAGAAAAAAAATACACAAATAATGCTAAACAAAGACTTTAAAAATAAGAACACATTCACATCGGTCTGAATCATCCTATAACCTCAAAACGACCTTTCAGAACGACCTTCTTCAGTGCGCGACGCGTACAAGTGCTCCCATCTGCGAGTACGTTCATGTCATTCACACACTTAACACCGCGGTAGCATAACCGCTGCCTGCCCGCCTCCGTCCGTATGCGCGGTAGCGAGAGCAGGTGCGCCGAGCGGGTGTCACGCCCGTGAATGTCACGCTGCCGCTGCCCTATGGTGCTGGCGATGTACGGTGGTGAGCCGGTACGAATAGCGTGCAGGACAGCGCAAACAGAATGGTATTGAATGGAGCTGCTGTGCGTTCAGCCACCGCAAATCACAGATCACATCAGCAATGTGATCCATTTTACGGCGGCCACTGACGACTCTCGCCGCAAAATTTAGAATTTTTTGTACGCGGTGGGTTTGAGTTCGATTGCACGATCCGTAAATTGATATGCAATATCGAACTACTGAGGTAGCCAGTCCTTGTACTATTTGGGATAGATATTGTCTCGGGATAGTGTGTTGTGCATGACTGAGGGCAATGAGAATTCCGGTACACTTACGCCGTACTGAGTCTATGTGGGATTCAAAGCTCAGATGCCTGTCCATTGTGACACCTAGATTTTTCAGCACTCTTGAGTCAACTACTGTAGAGCCACACAATTGTATGGTGACAGCGGGTAACGTCCTCAGCATCTGCGGTGTTCCTAGCACCATCATCTGTGTTTTACTGGTGTTCAGTTTCATCTTGTGGTGACTGAACCATTGTAATAGCGAGTTCAAAGCTCGTTCCATTCGGCTTGTCAGCGACGGCAAGTCACATTTTTTCCCGGTTGCCAGAATCTGGCAGTCGTCAGCATATTGAACAATTGTGACATTTTCTTCAGTGCACAACAGGGGCGGATCCAGGATTTTCTAAGGCAAGGGGCTTCAGTCCTGAGGGCGGCATATTTCCTCGGTGACGGGGGCGGCATGGTGCCTTCCGAGGGCGGCATAATGCCTTCCGAGGGCGGCGATGTACCTTCCGAGGGCGGCATAATGCGTTGTGAGGGCGGCAAGATGTCTTCTGAGGGTGCCAGGGTGTCTTCCAAGAGCGCTACGATGCTGTTGGTAGACGCAAGGGCGCCCTGGCGGCCTCCCGAAAACGCTACGGCGCCTTCGGCGCCGGCAAATCCTATACAAAAATGGCGCCGTTTTCTAAGGCAGGGGGCTTCAGCCCCTACGGCCCCCTGGATCCGCCACTGGTGCACAATGCCAAATCGTTTGAAAAGAGAAGATAGAGAATGCATGACAAACTTCCGCCTTGGAAAATTGACATGTCGGGGGCGTTGCTTTTTTTGACAGATTGAATGTACGATCCATGAGCTGTCCTCATTTGGACCTGTTGTGTATGACCATATAAGTAAGATGAGAACCATGTTGTGTCTATACCGTAAAGCCCCATCTTTTCCAGCAGTTTGCCGTGGGATACTACATCAAAGCATTTAGACAAATCTAATAAAACTAAGATGCAAATTTCTCCGTGATCCATCGCACTGAGGACTCTATCGGTTATAACGCTTAGGGCGGTTTCTGTAGAATGGTTCTTTCGATACCCGTGCTGAGATTCGGACAGCAGATGGTTTGACTCAAGATAATGGTTTAGCTGAAGTTGTCTGCTTTTTCTGTAATTTTTAGTACGGCTGGGAGCTGTGTTATGGGCCGGGTATCTTCAGGTCTGACGGAGGATGTGCCTTTAGGAACCGGGGTAACCATTGCATGCTTCCAAGCTGTTGGAACGATGCCGGAAACCAGACTACTGTTAATAATTTGGAGAAGAACGTGTCCGATGGAAAATAAAAACTTCTTAAAAATCGAGATGCTGAGGCCGTCACTGCAAGTTGGTCCCGTTGATTTCATGCCAAGGATAATAGAGCCAAGCGTTGGCATGTCGATTGAAGCAGCCTTGAAAGCGCTGGTGCTTACGCGCGGCAGCCTCACCGGTATCGGCGCGATGGCGGCAGGCACTGAAGCGACAGTGATAGGACCAATAGATATATAATAATCATTCAACGCATCTGGTGTCACAGTGATAGGCTGAGACTGTGACTTTTTTGTTCCAATTATAGGGCGAAGTATTTGCCATAGGTTTGTTCGGCCTTTTTGATTGATCTGGTTCTGATAATATTTCCGGGTGTCAGAGCGAATCGCAGCACGACATGCGCGGTTTATCCTCTTATAGTCTACTCTGCAGCAGAGAGACAGAGCGATCTGTCTGCTGTCCAGCAGGGCGCGCGTGTTGGAGCTCAGTGGAACTACACCGGCACCGGACCCTCGCACACGGACAGAGCGGACAGGGGCGACGAGATCAAGCACACGCGAGAAGGCAGTGATAAAAACGTTCCACTTTTCTTCAACAGTAGTCGCAAAGAACAATGATGACAAATCGACCCGAGAGAAGTTGACATGAAAATCATTCATATCAACCCTTCCAAGAGCCCGTTTCTGTACAGTCCCAGCCGCTGGTCGACGCCTAGCACAATCGCGCAGCATCACACGTGTAAAATCATGCGGGGTACCATGCGGCTGGGACTTTTCAGTTCAACATGGGGTTTTGAACTGAAATAGCAGTTTTGTAGCCCGTGTTGAGAAATCCTTATCTGCAACTTTTCTTGGCTGAAAAGACTCTCCAGCCGAAGATATATTGGACCTTTTGGCGAAGGAATGCGGCGCATATATGATATACCGTATCGTCTGAAAGTGCCAGCACTGCATGGAGCATGCGCAGACCAATAACGCACACCATACAACTAATAATTTACGCCCTTTGTCCTGAATTGGTGCGATGTAGAACCATTTTTGAAAAGAGAAAAAGAAACTGTATTAAAAATATAATACAATCATGTTCTGAAAAAAATTCCGAAGGTGAACTATTTCCTTTAAGAGAGTCCTTGCTCGGACTTAGGGGCTTCACTCGGCCCGAGGGAGCCCTCGGTCGGTCTGGGGGTGCCCTCGGTTGCCCTAAGGGGGCCTTCTTTTACTTACGGGGCCCACGTTCGGCCTAAGGCTCTTGGTTAGCCTGAGGGATCTCAGTCGGCGTGAGGGAGCCCTTGCTAGGCTTAAGAGGGCCCCCGGTCGGCATGAGGGACCCAGCTGGCCTAAGGGGGCCCTAAGCCGGCCTAAGAGGGTCCTAGGTCGTCCTGAGGGGCCTAGGGTGGTCGGCCTGATGGGCCCTCGGTCACTGCCGCGGGCCGTGACCGCGCCCACCGAGGCGACCTGTGTCTACACTTTGAGAGGGTAAATACAGTCACCACCGATCGTCCAGTGTGTGCAGTTGTGCCGGCAGCAGCAGCAGACGCAACATGGCGCAGTCGGTATTCTGAAACCGGGATCACAGCGGCGAGCAGCACCCGGCATGACGAACGAGAAGACGGCGAGCGTGGCGCTCCTCACACAGCTCCTGACGCAGCAGATGAAGCTGGTGCAGGAGGCTCAACGGCAAGGCCAGCTACGAGAGGAGCGCCTGATAGCGCTTCTGGAGCGCGTGGCGGCCGGGCTACTTGCCGTGGCCGGCGCCGACGCGGCCGCCCCCCGCCGCCGGCTCGCGTCCCGTCTACGGAGACACTCACGCTCGCTACGCTCCGAGACTGCCAGCACCTTACCAGCACCAGTGAGGCCACAGCCGACTTACGGATCGGCTACCCGAGGAGAGGTTCCCCCGCTGCGGTGGTGACGCACACTGGGGGGCGCCAAACTGCAGCGCCACCAGCCAGGCCTACCACTCCTGCGGCGAGATGGGACGCGCCGAGTCCGTCTGCCGCAGTCGCAGTGTGAACCGCCCCCGCCGCGCGGCGGCTGGCGTGGATCACTCCTACCGACGGATCGGCGGGAACCTGCAGCTGCCTCCCATCGCTGAGAAGACGCAAGAAGCGTCAACACAGACTGCCAAGCAGCCTGCCGTAGTCGCAGCGAAAACGAAGACCGTCTGGAGTAGCAGAATACCTCACAGCATCAAGAGGTGGTCGCCACCGAGTACCGCTGCTCAGAAGAGGACGTTAGGCCCAGGGCCACACCCACTGAAGCCAGCGTGGGACGACAAGGGAAGACGGTCTTCAGCACCTGTCGACTGCCCGACTCCAGACGAGGAAGAGGCGGAGAAGCATGAATGGGAGCAACTTGGGCAAAACGAATGATGAACGAAAATGTAAAATAGGTGAAAGTATTAAAAAGATCGCCTCAGCTACTTTCAGCTCACCGATCTGCTACGAGCTAATCATTCAACAAGCATGTTGGGCGTCTTCCGGTTGTCCGAATTATACTTAAGTGTATTTGACCAGAATGCACGATTTAGGAGCAGTCATGTCGTCGATAATGCTGCAACGGTGAGGAATGAGTTATTGTGGTTTAACCGGAATATTATCAGGGATCAGAAATACGTATGATGAAGAATATGTACTGTCACGGTATCAAATTTGTTAACGACCTAGTGAGTCACGGCGGAAATAGGCTCCTTACTCTACAATAATTTCGAAACGGATGCGCCGTTTGTGCCGCTTCAATTTTCTAGATTTCTACGGCTTGATAGAAGCGGTTCCAGCCAAATGGAAAACATTGCTGGCCAGAAGCGTTTCTCATCGACTATCATAATTTCAGCCAAACGATGAGATCAAAATACAAGTAGGAGATTCAGAAATTGCGTTGTCTGCATTGCAAAATCGTTACTTATACTCAGCTGGGATAGTACCGACGCATCCTGTTGCTAAAGGCGCATGGGAAGCTATACATTGTATCCCAAACTGTGAGTGGAAAGAAACACTTATCATTCCTTATAGGTGCACAATATCTATCAGGCCACAATCGATCCAATTCCAAATTATACAAATTATACCAACAAGACACTTTCTCGCTGTTGGACAAATCGTTGATGATTTGTGCTGCACATATTGCGGTAATACTGACACAATCGAACACTTCTTCTTCTACTGTGAGCCCGTGAAGGCCTTTTGTACTGAACTTTTGCGTAAAATAAATGTAAAGTTTGGGACAAATTTCATGCCGAACATTGGTACTTTGGTACTCTTCGGGCTGCCGAAAGGGAAATGTACTGTTAATCTTGTATTGCTGTTGGCGAGGGAATATGTCTACTTGACTAGGGTGTCGGGTAACGCGCTGTCAGTAGCCGCGTTTTGTAAGGTTAATGTAAGGAAACACTTTGGTTCCGAAAAGGTGATAGCTCACACAAATGGATCCGTAGACGAATTTAAGAGAAGGTGGCGTGCTCTAATAACCCAGGGAGGTGATGCATGCCTGTAGCGTGTCTTGGGTTGTTTGTCACGTGAAATGCCCTGTGGGACTGCGTGGCCTTGGGCGGTCGATGGGCGGTCGATGGGCGGTCGATCCTCGAGCGGCTCGCTGAGGGATCGGCTGTCCGGGCAGTGTGCCCGCCCCGGCCGGGACAGGTCGGGGCCAGCGATGGGGGCACGTCGGTCGGCCCTGGGGCTGGTCGGCTGACCTGACACGGGGGTCGCCGACTCGGGTCGCTTGCCTGAGTCCATTTGCGTTACACGAATACGAATTTTTGCGTTTTTGATTCAAATATTCGCACGTTTAATTTTGTTAATCCGGAACACTAGTTGGGGGAGCACGAACCTTGTTATGACCTAATACGTTCATTATTCGGTGTGCGCCCTTTGCGCCCGCTGCTGGCCGACCCAGCCCTGATGTTGGCTGTTGTCTCACATTTTGGTACTGTGCTTATCGCGTGCGATATGGTGTTATAGCCAGCTTTATTCGACCAGCTCATGTACCTGCACATTGTGAGCGACTGTATATGTTTATGAAATAAAACCGACACTTACAATGTGAACTGTGTTCGTAGGGCGCTGTGGATGACACTATATTAGCATGTTCAGTTTTCAGGCAACTGATTGCTCTCAACGTAAACAAGCACATAATTTGACCATATTTATTAAACTGAATGATGCAAGCTCAGCAGGTTTGCGCATCACAATTACAACTATACAGGCTGCATAATTGTGCTACAAGCGTTCGCTGATTTACTCAATTTATGAACTGGCAGTGTTGAACAGATACATAAGCTCGTGTGTTGACCTGGCGAGCGCTGGAGAGTGAGGCAACGCACACCTCAACAATGCAAAATTGCCAACGGTTTTTAGCCAACTGAACAATCCTGAAAGCAGAACACTGAACTAAATCACAGTTTGAACATTGGTCTTAAAACACTGGTACCAAATTAATTCACTGCTCTACGGCCGGAGACGTGACTATTTGCACCATAGTAAAGGATAAACCGATCCAGAGTATGCTGTCCCTCTGCCAAGCAAGCAGGCTCGGCACAGCGCTCTTCCTCCAGCACCTCAGCTGAGCGGCTGAGCCTGGCTGCATAAAGGTAACAATGACCACAAATTGTCAGTATCATATCATGCCTGATTCTGAAGCATGTCAAGTCTGCTTCTACAAAACCGCATGCAAAATTAAAAATATGTGTGACGATATGTCACTAGTATGACTGGTATGCCTCAATTTCATACAAACTAGGAATGAGCAGGTATTGAATCTGGAATGTGAAATACACTACCTTTGTATACAGTTATACACTACTCAGCAGGTCACAAATGAAGCTTACATATATTTTTTAGTATGCATAACAAATAACACAACATACAACAAAGATCACTTACTCTGACTCAGCAATGTGATAATCTTGTCGAGAACAAACAAATAAATATTCAGTGCAAATCAACTCACCTAAGGCCGCATCAGGGGGTGTCATGGCTATCTCCGTAACGTGTCCACCCTGTCCCATGGCGTCATTTGACAGCTCGATTTCCACCAATGGGGTGGCCGAATCGGGAGAAGCGTATTTCTTTTCGTAGACCGTCTCGTGGCACTTCTCGGTCTACCAAAAGAATTAGGCCTTCGACCGGCGCGGCCGCCATGTTTTTTACGGTGGTGCATTCGTCACTCAACGATCTTCAACATAATTGTAGGTTAAATAAGTGTAATCCAGATGTAAAAATAATTTCACCTGATAGATACTACTACAAAGTATCCTCAAGTCACATTACTTCATCAACAACCAGGTGAAATAATACAAAATTCGCACTTCAACCAAAAACAGCATCCAGCCACAGTTCCCGCGGCCAAAATGCCTTGCTTTAACATCGTCTAGCGGCTCACCCTTGCTATTTAGGAGAAAATGTCCCAAAAGCGAGCTGTAGATGACGTTTCAATCTATCATTTAGTGCTCAATTGATCCCTCTGGCACCTAAGGTATGCAAATGGTAGGACGCGAAAGTAGGCCGATTTAACACTATTTGAATAGGGAGCGTGTGACGTCACGTGCCCATGCCATCACGCATTTCGCTGCCTACCCCGGACGGGTCTACCTAGTCTCTATGGCCTTGAGGCCGCATAAGAGAGGTAGAGTCATCCGGGGATTTTAGCGCCACAATCGCTCACATTAGCGTGACGTCACTGGTGCTCTGGTTCGACTTGGCTGTCCACGCACGCGGCTCGGTGCGGTACGAATATTTCGAACGGGATACGGATAATTGCGCCTAAGGTACGATCCTATTTAAGATAACGGTTACCGCGGATAATTATCCCTCCCTTAGTTAATGCCGAGGGGGAGACGGCCATGCGCTGTCCGGTCTGCGTGAGCGGCGGCGACTGAACTGGCGAGACGGCCATACGCCGCACCCATCTGACTGAGGGGTGAAACGGCCATGCGCTGGATCTGGCTGAGGGGTGAGACGGCCATACGCTACCCCGGTCTGACTGAGAGGTAAGACGGCCATACACTGCCCCTTCCGGCTGAGGGGAGGGGGGGGGGCGGCCATACGCTGCCCCGGTCTGGCTGAGGAGCGAGACGGACATACGCTGCACCGGTCCGGCTAAGGGGCGGGACGGCCACACGCTGCTCTAGTCTGCCTGAGGGGCGATAAATGGCATTGTTTTGGCGTAATGTTCAAGATATGCTAAACAAACTTTAACAAAAACAAAATATTTCAAAGGCATAGACTTGCAACCTAACTAACTTACTTATCTAACGGCGACGACTTCAAATTGCCGCTCGTCAACACCCGTCAAAAGACCGCAAAACGCTCGAAAGCGCAGCTGCGGTGACGGGGCAGGCCACGACTGGACCAGAGCACCAGTGACGTCATCACTAATGCTAACTGCTCAGCAGCCGATACATGGGAATCCCGAGATGACGCCCCCTGCAACTCACCAAACAAATGCAGCGTAGCGGAAGGCGTTTTCCGGGAATGACGGAAGGCGTTTTCCGGCCGTGACGTCACGTAGCGTTAGAATTGGCCTCGGGATTGATCTGCTTCCTTCATGTTTTAAACTTACAAAAAGTGTCTATGGTTCCTACTTTGTAAGTGAATTTGTTCTTCAGGGAAGACTTGAGGAAAATAACCGTTTTTCCTTTCGTTGACACAGACAAATATATAATCCATATGACGTAATAAAAGGAAGTGCTACCAGATCGCGTACCTGTTATGTGTATCTTATGGTGTGCATTATAAAACTGGCGGCGCACATAAAGCGGCACTGTTTACCTAATTCGATTCACCATAAAATCGGGAGGTGTGACGCGTTTGTGACTAATCTAAAAATGACGTCATGTTGTATAATATTTTATTTCATGAATATCTCCACAGTTCCCGAGTTTTATGACAAATCAATAGCAGAATAATTATCTGCGTACTCTGTTTAGTCATTTTATAGCATTCGCTCGAGTCTACCAAGGTCGACACTTCCCTTTAACCCTGTAGTCTGTGACTAAACCTTAGGCTGTGTGATTATGTGATGTGCGTGTTACGTAGTGTATTTATTGTTATATCTTTTCTTCACGAGTTCGCCTGTCAGTGGAGCGTAGCTCTGTTGGCGATCATATGAAATACATACAAATACAAATAAAATACGAAGTTAGGAGCTTTTTGAACGATTTTTTTAACGCCATTTTGTGCGGAATGTGGCAATGGCAGAAACGTCGTTGGGTGATACAAGGCATCGCAATAGATCGCCCATTCTCCAGGTGTCGAAGATTTGTCATTTCCTCCATTCCATTCGGCTGTGTGAGTACATTTTCATTTTTTCACGAAGTTGCCTACCTTTACCCTATAGAAAAAGTATGATCCCAGCTCGTATACGTGAAGACAACGCTGCTCCGGAGACTACGTTATAACCCACATGGGATGGTTCAGTCTCTGCGGAAACTATCTTCTTCAGGGGAAATTGGAAAGTGAACAATTTGTCTAACAAACTAAGGATGGTCGTCACAGAGAAGAAAAAACAAGTTTTGTCCCCAGCTTTCATCTTCGCATGTGATGTCTTCATTCTGACTTAATGTTCCGGCTACTTGTGTGTGAAGAAGCTAGCTGTCAGACGCCCGAAGAGAGCATCGACCATCTGCTGAGCCGCCTCGAACACGGAGAGGACGGAGAGGCCGAGCATGAGGCCGACCACCCCGCCGGCCTCTCCGACCAGCGACGACACGCCGTACGCCCACTGCTCCCGGTACAGCTGGGTCTCCTCGCCCGCGTAGTAGACGCGCACCGCGAATTGGCGCAGCTGATCCTTGTCCAGACCGTAGCTCTTCTGCTGGGAGGCGCGGTACCGCCGCTGGCGACAGGGCCGCGGGCACCGCTCGTGACACCGCACCATCGCCGGCTGGGCGCCCGCCGCCGTCGTGAACGCCCTCTGCACGGCAGAGTAGTTGGCATAGCTGCCGCACAGCGGCGCTGCCGTCGGCATGTCGGTGACGCGGCAGTCGAGGCCGGTGGCGGCGGCGGCGGCGGCTGCGTGGCAGAGGAGGGCACACCGGGTGCGGCTGTAGTCGGGACGCGGCTCACATGGCAGATGGCGCTGGCTGACCCGCTCGGTAACTTCCATGGTGACCCTGACCTCGGCCTGCTCCCCCTGCTCAACGTCCACATGCTCCTGAGGCTGGATCCAGGGCAGGGCCGAGAACGGCTCACTGGCCTCACGCACATACACGGAGAGCCGCACGTTACCTTGATCGTAGCGAACTGCCTGAAATTTGTCATTGTTCAGCACATACATTGGGTCCCTGATTATAATGTAGATGCTGCGTGGCAAGAGGAAGGTGACATCGTAGCCGCTGCCGACCCGAATAGGATCGCTGGTGTTCGGTGTGAACGTGAAGCAGTCTCCGGCAGAGCTGTGCAGACGGCGACTCCAGCTTCCGACGGCAGCACACGGCTGGCCTCGCAGCAGGCAGTTGCCCAGCGCCTTCTCCGTGCCGACGGCTGCAGTGCGGAGCAGGTCCGGGATCGTGTCGTTGCCAAGCTCGTGCCAGGGCAGATCAGCCAGTGTTTTTTGTTCTGGTTTGTTGATGGTGTAGCTCAAAGTTAGGCCGTCCAGGATGTGGTTGCAGAGGGTGAGAGCCGGCGTGGCCAGCTGGGGGGTATAGAGGGTGTCGCGTTGACCGGTGACCGGCTCGGCCAGAAAGCGAGATACGCAGTCATGTACCTGGTACAGCGCGTAGCCGGTGGCCAGCGTCACCACGACGCAGTGCAGCAGACGGCGGCAGGGAGGGATTGGCGCCATGGGTCCGGGCTGTATCCTGAACTGGTCTGGCCAGGGTCAACTGCGGGACTCACCCGGACACACCGCGACTGGGCTCCAGTGCCGGCTTGCTGCGATTGGGGGAGATGGTGGTGCCGCTTGTTAGTCGAAGCTGCACCGCCACCGTCCGGCAGGCAGTAGTCTGGGGACTTCAGGACGCCCAGGTCCGCACGGTTGGAACGCGCGCCTCGCAATAACTTCTGGTTAATCCACTAAGATTCAGTCGCTGGTAAACGCCTCAGGCGAAGGTCGATTCCTCGGCAAGGCGACCGTTTGTGTTCGGTTATTGTGCAGCGTTGTTCTGTAAGGTGTTGTGCAGCGTTGCTGTGTTCTGTAACAGCGGCATTCTGCTCGCCAGCACCGGTCTCCGCGGCATCGCTCGTTCCTGTTTGGCAAAAGCCATCGACCTGGTATTCAAGCCTTGCTCCTGAAGCCGATGTGTGTCTATGTTTTCTTTAGAGAACTGACGTGACCTGTTCATCAATACCTGCAGTGGCCTGTCAGCATTTTAGCATGTGAACATTCGTCTTCGCCGCCCATCAATTGCTCATTGTTTGAGCGTCGACCTTTGCAGGCTGTTTGAGTTGTGAAAAATGCCCTGCTTACCGGATAAGTGCTCCAGCTGGTGTGTCGGCTGGGCGGTGAACACACCGAGCGGAGGACGGCTAGTATAACTGATCGGGCGGCATGCAACATGTTTGCAACATGTTTGCTTCTACATCCACTCACTCGCTTGGCGGCTGATGATCGTCATATCGACCCCTTCCCAGACAAAAGTCGGCTATTTAGTTTATTTTGCATGCAGACATAGTGTTCACACCAGCAGCAGTTTTATCAGCAGCACACAATATAGCTTTCAGACTTCGGCTTGTCAGACAACAAACATGATAGCGCGATAGCTGTTGATTAGCAGTACACCATGCTGGAAAGCCACGGATAAGTGGATATATAACTGGTAATGAGGCCCACCCGTTCTCGGAAATGATGGTATGCAGCCCATAGACCTGCCATATTTAGTGGTGGAAACATCATTGGTGGGTGCTTATCACCTACTTGCGTTTTCATGAATAGTGCAATCATTCCTTTTGCTGAGGCTAGTATTGTGTGGGTGGAATGCAAGCATGCATGTATTATGTGGGTGGAACTTTTGTTTGGAATTCACGAAGCTGATAATCACACCATAGTATTCTTTAATATCACGCCGTACGTGGCTGTGTGACTAAATGGCTGACTGGTACTTTATATCGTAAATACGGTGATAAACTTTCAGAGGATACTTTTTTAAATTTGGGAACTAAGGAATTATTTTGGAACCTAGCATTGAGCCTCTTTCGATTTACATCACGACGTTTGGTTGATACAAATTGTCACCATTCATTCACCGTAAGTTTTATTTGAAATTACTGAAATTGCCCAAGTAGGAATTAATAAATCCTTGAATATCCTTTGGTGAATACAAAGTAGTACCTATAGCCATGATATGGAACGGTGTAATGTGCATTGTGAAATCTGTCTGGGTCTTACAGTGAAGGGTTCAAATGCATAGCGAAATCGTCGATCATACCATTGCTCGTGATTTTTTTACTCATATTTTTTTTTAATCCTGGCTATATTCTCCTCATCATTATCATTATTATGAATGCGCTTCATTACAGTTTAACAGTCACAGGGTATGGTATGGTCACCTTTGAATTTGAGGAATCCTGTTCAATTTTTAATGCTCCAATAACAGTGCAGTTTTGATGCGGTTTAACTCAAATCAGTTATACCATTAAAACGCCTTTTTGGCGATCACCGAGCGGGTGCGCTCTGGTAAAGCTAAAACAGGTTTGAAATATGCAACGGTACGGGAGCACACGTGGTAGTAACACATAGTCCTTTTATTCCTCCATAAAAAATTGTCAGGCCTCCATGCATGCCAACATAAAAATTAAGTTTTATTAAATTGTTCATGATCTCCTTTCTCGAATACGCCTAAAAGGAGTATGTCCTGAGCGCTGCATGCTTCAGCGTATAAATTAATGCTTAGATTAATAATGCCATTTTGTTTTATCAAGGATGACTTTGGTTCATTTCGACGTTTGCGTGTGCCACGCGCTGTGGTACCACCCCTATCAGAACGCATTATACCAAAATAAAAATTGATTTCATGGTCCTATCTAATGGTGAAAACTCTATCTCAATCGGAGCAGTGGTTGCAAAGTTATTAGCTTCCGAAAAGCGTCTGTATGGCCGGTTCGGGCCGGGTCAAATGTAAGTTTGTCTAGTAAGTTGACGAGAAACCTCACGGGCGCCTCGCGCCCGCTCGGTAATCATAATCGTGCGGTTTGGCCAAGTAACGCTAAAGGCTGCCGCACACTGCGCCATTGGGCGCGCGATATCGCGGAAAAAAGCTGGTCCGGACGAGCTTTTTGTTGTGCTGAACACCGCGGAACCGCTGAATGTCGCAGTGATATCGCGCGCCGAATGGCCCAGTGTGCGGCCCGCTTAACGGTGGCAGACGAACACTGCATTTTCCATCTACGCGGACCTGTATTGAGATGTGCCGCCCGATATCCCGCCATGGACTGAGGGGGGGGGGGGGGCGTTTAAGGCCACCCTGATGAATTTTCGCAATAGCTAAAAAACTAATAGCGCTATCAACTTAAAACTTCGGGTACCTTCTTATACATCATGTTTACGTCTTGTGTGCAAAAATGAAGACATTTCGTCTATTTTTTTCTCTCGAATTATAGCGAATTTAGTGACGTCACTACACTCGAGTTTTACACCCAAATCAGCTAACCTTTTCCAGGCCCTATAAATGCCACAATTGAAGTAAAATGCAATTAAAAAACACCAAAAGATAGCGAATTGCAACGACTACAAACTGGCTATCTCGGATTTGTGAAAATTTTAGTTTTTTATCCCCAAAAACTAAAGAAAAAATATTTTTTATTCTCACAAAATGAACATTTTCTAAAATATTAAAAAAGCCGGAAGATTTGTCAGAGAACCATACCTAGGCAACTAACATATTCAATTTAAAACTGGTATCTCTATTTATGACTGACTTATGACATCGAAAGTATGGGTAACTCATTAAGTCATATTTTGAAATTGCGTTTTGGGCTTTTATTGACTAGATACAAACAAATGAATGCCACCACTGTATTTCTGAGACAAACCTGGTCTAGCAACATGCCTTTTGTGTTTATATTTATCAATTAAATTGTTTGACCTTCGGTGACCTGAACTTGATCTGAAATGGACATTTACTTCACATAAATTAAATCAGGTGGTAAAATTACTGTCACTATCGAATTATACGTGGAAACTAACTCATAAAACATGTGTTGCATGACTTTCGTAGATATTTTGAGCATAGTGACCTTTTGTGACCTGACCTTGACCTTAATCTTGTCCAACAATCTCACTTTAGCTCATGCGGGATATGTATCATACCTTTAGCAGCACTTTGGGTGAAACTGGTCGCAATGGAAGGTTTTGGATGGAAAGTATGGCCCATAAACTCAAATACGCCGATTTTGACCTTTGCCCTGACCGTGACTTGACATTTGACCTCACTTTGACATTTTTGAGCATGCTTTAGATTTGTCTCATTGAGAGCTTTCGATCGCCGCCTTGCGCGTCTCGCTGCGATAATTGTTTCGGAAGATAACCAAGGGGGAGGGGGGGGGGGGGGGGGGGCGCGTTTAACGCCCCTCCCGTCCATGGCGTTCTGCTGAGACTCCAGTCAATGCCGGGATATAGGCCACGTCGCCACCCTTGCGTGGCTATGCTGTACCGGTAAGCGTTGCGCTCAAGACAGGAGCTTCAGGAATAGGTACGTGAGCTGGGACTGAAGAGGACGGGTGCTAGGCGCCGTGCTGGGCACGCATGTACCCCAGGTACAATGTGTACGACCCGACAGTATACTACCGCCTTGTAAATGCAATTTCCTGAAAGATAACAGAAAAACAAGCATCTGTTTCCTGTAATTAAAAAGAGTTTCACGACGGAAGCAGTGCAGGTGATGAGATACGTTTGCATGGCGTTGTTAACGGTTCCGACTGCCGTATTATTGTCAGAGGATACGACACGTCTCGACGTTGGTGTCAAGGTAATGCAGCTGGGTGTTTGTAATATGGTCCTTAGGCCGCCGCAGAAACGCGTCGTATGAAACCAGATAACGAGTTGGTACCAGTATATCTGGAATGAATGTGTGTATAATCCCTTCATTGTCTCTTTGTACGTCCTACTCCAAATATACTGCGTCTCGATGGGAGAAAACAATATAATCTGAGTTATCTGGCTTATAAGAAGAACGATAACCTAATACGAAGCGAAGCAGAACTTGTTCCGAATACACAATCTTGAATTCTTATTCAGCATTGATTACCTTTTAAAAAAAAAATTGTCCGAATGTTTTGAATGGATGATTTCCGATGTCAGGACCCGCGCTAAGCATAGCTTGTTGCGTAGGCCCTGCCCCTACCACCCAATCGCGCAATATCTGGCAGCCGGCAGAATTTAATATAGAGGCGAACGTGTTACGTGTCCGACATACCTGGACACGGTCCGCCCAGCCCATTGACGTCGACTGACCTTGAACACGACCGCTGCCACCGCGCCGGCCGCAGGTCATCCCATTCAGGGGCAAATAGCGAGCGCCGAAGCGACTCGAACCCGGGCTGCCACTATCGAGTGAGGTCAAGAGCCCAGCGCTCTACCGACTGCGCTACAGGGGCGGACATATCATAGAACTGGCGCTGATATTATTTGTATTCCCTTTGAACTCGAGGGCATGTCGAAGGTAAAAAAGAAACAATGTATGCGGTGCAATCCTACATTTTGTGGAGAATCGTTGACTTAGCATGATGTGTTGTGTTATGTTGCCAATATTCGTTATTTGACAAAACCAAACATTCTTAAAATGAGTTAATGCTTATTTATCCTATAGGTAGGGCAAAAATAGGTAACTTCGTGAAAACTCTAACTTGGTGATTTGTAGTATCGCATATTTGTAAAAACAAGTTGCCGCCGCCATCGCCCTTTTCTGGTGGCTTACAGGACACACCAGCATGTAGTTTGTTTTGGGATTCCTTCTTTGGTCTGGTCTTGTAATAGCTCAAAAAATTTTAGTGCGGATTTTTCACTTTTCTGAAGTGATTTGCTTTCTATTTACGTCTCCAGTTTGAGGACGACAGCGAGATCTTCTTGGCCGTGCTGCTTCCTGTGTCCATGAGGGTGGCATGGAAGCCAGACATATTTGTGCCGCCATTCTATAACAAACATTTGCCAAATGCAGTTTTTGGTCTCGGTTCATAACTTCGTGAACCCTAACTTCGTGATATCCGAATGGGGCTGTTAAGCGTGACGTCATGGTTCCAATAGCTGATCGCATACATTGATTGCGCAACTGTTTTTCGAGAATAGCGGAAAAACAGCGTCGCGCAGCGCCGCCAAATTTGACACAGCTGTTAAGCCATCAATTACCCACATTGTGTAAAAGTGTTGACCTCAGGTCATCTCAGGTCAGGTCACCAGGCCAGGTCAAGTGACCCACTTCCAACAAAGTTTGCGGTCGTACTACAGCCACAGTTTGTGGCCGATCAGTTCCAAACTTGCAGGATTTAATATGGTCATAGGTACCGGCAATTTTCATGTCTCATGTTTTTATATCTGTGACCCAAGGTCGTGTCAATTTCGTGACCTCCCCATTATAAGTCAATGGGGAAATATTAAAATGCCTCCTATTCCGAGGATACGTATATCAGTCCAATTCATTCTTGATCATGTTATCATTGGCCATTCTTGATGACCCGGGTACAATTTTTCTTCATTGACTCCTACAGGGTCAGCCGAGGTCAAACGAGGTCACCAACACTGTTGTGTCAATAACTCTCGACAAAATGAAGATAGATAAGTGAACTGGCACCAATGTGTTTGTCTCGTCGAGACACGTCCCCCAATGTGCAACAAGACCTACTTGGGTCACCACTTGACCTTGACCTGAGGTCAAATTTATAAGTTGACCTAACCTTGTCACCATTAAAATGATTCAGAGCGCCTTGACTAGACAAACACGATGGCGTCAAAATTATTGCCCTATCTGTATTAGGTAAACAGTTATTTGCGAAAACTGTTTTGCCAAATAATAACCCGTTTGGTCTTTGATGACCTCTGGAGCCTCAACTATTAACCTGAGCTACAATTTGAGGACACCTTACTGATTGAATTTGTCTAGAGCTTTCGATTTGTTTTCCGTTTGTTCCTAGCCGTCATAGTTTCCGAGAAATTTGGGGGTATCTGGAGCAAAGTCCTGAAACTGGAAAATATGACCTTTGATGACCTCTGGTAACCTCAATATTGACCTGAGCCAAAACATCACTGATATAGTTTTACAATGATGTTTGGTGAGCTTTCAAACAATATCTACGTATACGGTTACGGTTCTTATCTACGTCTCATATGAGCCGAGTTCCAGGGATGGCGTCGAAACGCCCCCGAAACGTTGGAACCAGCGATAATATGTGACGTCATCACTTAGCAGCCCTATACAGCTTTAACCAAGGCTATATAACAAGGTAGGCCATTCCGGCAAAAAATAGGGTCTCAAGTCTCTGATTGGTCGATGGTCGTGACGTCAACGGTACATGACTTTTGCTAGCCGGCATGATCAGCGTGCAAAATCCCATTGGGATCCCCCTCTAACTCAAAAACTAAAAAGGCTAGCAAGACGCAGAAAACAGTATTCGAAATCTCTCTATAAGGCTATTCGAAGTTATTCCGGGTATTATTTGACTCAGGTCAATATTGAGGTCACCAGAGGTCATCAAAGGTCACATTTTCCAAGTGAAGGACTTTGCTCTAGAAACCCGCAAATATCCCGGGAACTATGCAACCTAGTAAGAAACGGAAAAAAGCAATCGAAGGCTCATGAAAATTAAAATCATAATAACTGTACATAACTGTACTCAAATTTAAGCTCGGGTCAATAGTTAAGGCCCCAGAGGTCGCGAATGGTCACGAGGACATTGTTTTCCAAAACGTTTTGTATAAATAACTTTTTATTGGTTAGACATATAGCAGTAATTTTAACACCATCGTGTTTGTCTCGTAGAGGCACTTCGAAACAAAATATTAATGGTGACCTAGTTGGGTCAACTAAAAAAATTGACCTCAGGTCAAGGTCATTTAGTGACCCAGGTAGGTGATGTTGCATATGAGGCGACGCAACTCGACGCGACAAACACAGTGGTATCATTTGCACGTCTCTATCTTTATTATATCAAGAGTTATTAGCAAAACAAATCCTGGTGACCTGAGATGACCTCAGTCGACCTTGCAGAGGTCACTGAGCAACAATTGCATCTGGGTCATCCAAAATGAGCTAAAATAGCATGATTCTGAAATAATTGGCTTGATCCAATGCATATTCTCTGAAAAGGAAGCATTGGTATATTTTCCCATTGACTTATAATGGGGAGGTCACGAAATTGACCTGACCTTAGGGCTTAGGTCACCGATACAAACAAATCCGATATAAACGAATTGTAGGTACTTATGACCTTATTCAATCCTGCAAGTTTCAAATTTCTCGGACAAACACTGGCTTTGGCACGACCACAAACATTTTTGAGGTAAGGTCACTTGACGTGACCTGGTGACCTGACTTGAGACGATCTGAAGTTAAAACTTTCACACAATGTGTGTAGTTGATGCACACATGGCCGTGCCAAATTTGGTGGCGCTGCGCGCCGCTGTTTTCTCGCTATTCTCTAAAAATATCAGGAGTGGTCAAGTGACGCCCCCGCCAGATCTCCTCGGATTTAGGCCACCATATTTTGCTGGGCCTCTAAATGGTCGAGAAAAAAAAACGTCGGACAGGTCCATGTTGAAGTCTCAGGCCTTCCGAGAGCCCCCTCAGGACTACCGAGGGCCCTCGTCAGGCTGACTGAGGGCCTTCCCCTCAGGCTGGCTGGGGACACCTCTGGGACCTGTTTACTTCTTGAAGGCCCGCCCCTCTTACAAATTTATTGAGGAGGGGGGGGGGGGCAAAATCATATGTTTGCCCCCCCCCCAACTTCTTGAGTGTGGGAGGGGGGGGGGGGGGTCAACTGTCCCCTCCCTCTTCTGCCGCCACTGTGTGAAGGTGATTGGACGCTAGTGGAACGGCAATCGAACGGAGTCATTTTGACCACCCCTGAGGTTTTTCGACAATAGCGCGGAAACGGCGGCGCGCAGCGTCGCCAAATTTGGCACGGCTATTTGGGCATCCATTAACCACATTGTGTGCAAGTTTTAACTTCTGGTCGTCTCAATTCAGGTCACGTCAAGTAACCTTACCTCCAAAAATGTTTGTGATCGTGCCAAAGCCACAGTGTTTGTCCGATAAATTTGAAACTTGCATGGTTTCATAAGGTCATGAGTACCCACAATTCTTTATCTCGAATTTTTGTTTGTATTGGTGACCTAAGGTCAGGTCAATTAATTTCGTGACCTCTCCATTGTATGTCAATGGGAAAGTATACAGATGCTTCCTTTTCAGAGAATATAAATTGGATCAGACAAATTCTTTGAGCATCATGTTATTTTATCTAATTATTGATGACCCAGGTGCAATTGTTGCTCAGTGACCTCTGTAAGGTCGGATGAGGTCACCTCAGGTCACCAGGACCGTTTTGCTAATAACTCTTGATAGAACAAAGATAGAGACGTGCAAATGATACCACTGTGTTTGTCGCGTCGAGTTACACCACCGCATATGCAACATGACCTACCTGGGTCACTAAATGACCTTGACCTGAGGTCAAATTTTGAAGTGGACCTAACCAGGTCACCATTAATATTTTGTTTCGAAGTGCCTTTACGAGACAAACACGATTGTGTTCAAATGACTGCTATATGTGTAACCAATAAAAAGTGATTTATACAAAACGTTTTGGAAAAATGCCCTCGTGACCTTCGTGACCTCCGGGGCCTAAACTATTGACGTGAGCTAAAATATGAGTGCAGTTATGTACAGTTATTATGATTTTAATTTTCATGAGCTTTCGATTGTTTTTTCCGTTTCATACTAGGTTTCATAGTTCCCGACATATTTGGGGATTTCTAGAGCAAAGTCCTTCACTTGGAAAATGTGACCTTTGATGACCTCTGGTGACCTCAATATCGATCTGAGTCAAATAATACCCGAAGTAACTTCGAATGGCCTTGTAAAGAGCTTTCGCATACTGTTTTTGCGTCCTGCTAGCCTTTTGAGTTTTTAAGTTAGAGGGGGATCCCAATGGGATTTTGCACGCTGATCATGCCGGCTAGCAAAAATCATGTACCGTTGACGTCACGGCCAATCAGAGGCTGGTATTGGATGGGACCCTCCCGCGTAATGCTGAAGGTGCCGGGGTGAGCCCCCTGGATTTAAATCTCGCCCTACGGGAGTTTTTTTTTCACCTTCGCCCTACGGGGGACCTGACAGGCCCCCCTGTTAACTGCCAAACCAAGCAACTTAGAGAAATGCAGTAAGAACCAGCATGTTGCCTGTCATGAGAGGAATCTAACAGTATGATATTTTTAGGTTTCAGGTCAATGGGTGACCTTCCAGGTCAAGTGAATGACCTCGGATTTACCACGTCCAGAACAGCGATTCTGCTCTTCAGAAAACCTAAAAATGAGAAATTGATAAATGTAAATAAAAAGGCGTGTTGCTAGACCAGTTTTGGCTCAGAAATACAGAAAAGGTTATTATTTGTTTTATCCCCCTCTAACTTAAAAACTCAAAAGGCTAGCAGCACGCAAAAACAGTATGAGAAAGCTCTTTACAAGGCCATTCGAAGTTACTTCGGGTATTATTTGACTCAGATCGATATTGAGGTCACCAGAGGTCATCAAAGGTCACATTTTCCAAGTGAAGGACTTTGCTCTAGAAATCCCCAAATATGTCGGGAACTATGAAACCTAGTATGAAACGGAAAAAAACGATCGAAAGCTCATGAAAATTAAAATATCTTCAAGAAAAGTCAAAAAAGTTATTAAAAAAATAACGTCATCAGTTTCTTACACTTAGGGAGCCATCACTCAGTCAAAAATGAAGATACTGCTTTGAAATTTGGTATGAGTATTTTCCATACTCAGTTCTCTCACATATATTCCGTTTTTTTAACATCTTTGAAATTTTGATTTTGTGGGGATTTTTCCAAAATAATATTGTTATTTTATTTTAGAAGTCAAAAACTCAAAATTTTGAAAATACGAGATTGCTATTTTAAAGAGAATGCCATTTTCTATCTTTGTTGAACTGTGTTTGCAATCTCCTTTCAAACTCTGTTTCTACCATTTTTCAAATATGTATCGTTTTTCCACCAACATGACGTCATCGAAACATGATTATATCCCAAACTACTTAACCAATTTCAATTACATTTGTACAGCATACGTATCATTGTTATAAACTCAGCTACCGAAAATTTCAGCAAGATGTGCCGCATGTGTACAAAGTTATTAAAGAAAAACCTCGGAGGGGGGGGGGGGGGGGGGGGGGGGGTGCTGTCAGGCCCCCCTGTAGGGCGAGGGTTAACCCTCGCCCGTGCAGCGTCCGATCAGTGCGTGACCGTGCAGGGGGGGGGGGGATACAACTCCCTGGCGTTTCGACCCTAATTGAGCTAGAGCTTCGATTAAAAAACGAGCGTGTTGCCTGTCACGGAGGAAGCCAATGACATCCGATTTTAAGGTCCTAGGTCATTAGGTGACCTCTGAGGTCATGTCGATGACCCAAAAGTCAACCTAATTGTAAATGCGTATAAATTTAATTTAATCGAGCTAGAATCGCGAATGAGCATATAATTATGCTCAATGGGTGCCAAACTCGAAATCAGCGTCACAAAATGGCCTAGAAACTGCCAAATTCCAAAAAGGTCATGTCAGGTCATTTGAGGTCAGTGACCTCGGTTGACCTGTGCGGGCGTATTGCCCCAGTAGAACATATAATTATGTAAAATGGATCCCATATTTCAAATCAGCGTCAGGGGCGTAGGAACCTAATTCTAGTTAGTGTGGCAAAGGCTAGGGCAATGGTGCACAGGCGCGCAACTAGGCATTTTCAAAGGGAGACCCGGGTCGAAAAGGGTGGTCGTGCCAATTTTTTGCTTATTTTTCGGAAAAGAGTACGCAAAACGTGCACTTTGTCTCTAAAAAGGGGGTCCCGGATTCCGGGACCCCCCCTGGTTGCGCCTTTGATGGTGCAATAGTCTGGTAGCTGGAGAAGCAAAATCAAAAGTATGTAATACAATGACAACAGCCATATCCGTCGATTTTTAGGTTACCTATACACGCAGGGTTGCGGAGCCGGAGTCGAAGGCGGAGTCGGAGTCGTTTGGAGTCGGCAGTTTTGGCCGGAGCCGGAGTCGGAGTCGGAGTCGCTAAAATCTTACCGACTCCGACTCTGGCCCGGAGTCGGAGTCGACTTTTGGCAATTGACGATTACTTTGGTCGGTAGAATAGTCGTAGGGACATTAACTTTACTACATCCCTTTCGAAATAAAATGAGTGGAAAATGAATCTAGTGGAAAGTTTACTCAACTAGCGGTAGATTAGCGCCTGATGAAGATAGGGCAATAATTTTTACGTCATCTGATGATGATTGGGGCTTTGGACGCACCGACTCTTATGGTCACACGGCGCCCATTTTAATATCATTGTGCTCGCTTCGTCAAGGAGATTCGAATCATACCATGATGACCAGGTTATCTAGTCAAATTCAAAATTTGACCTCAGGTCAAGGTAATATAAGGTCATGTGGTGAACCAGGTATGTCGTGCTGCGCAATGTCGGACGTGTCTCGACGAGACATACACAGTGGTACCGGTCTCACGTTCTTATCTTCATTTTATTCCGCCGCCTGCAGGCGAGCGAGACTGGGCTGGACGCGCGGCCGGCACACCCGTGCTCGGGCGGCGTAGCATTGTTCTCCATACTGTTAAGGATACAAAGAAAAGGACAAAATAGATGGCATTGCAGATATTGCTTAGCATGCGATTGGAGAACGGATATAGGCCGGAGTCGGAGTTGGAGTCGGAATCGGAGTCGGAGTCGATTTAGTTCAGGCCGGAGTCGGAGTCGGAGTCTGAGTTGCTAAAATTATGTCGACTCCGCAGTCCAGCCTACACATCAGATGTATAACAGTGATAATCTTTACACCACAAAGGTGGCCAATTCCCAAATGGCCTATTCCCAAATTCCCAAATGTGGAAAAGTAGTCTGCACAGCCATGGGCGGATCCAGAGGAGAACTTTTACTAAGGCACAGGGGCATGCCCCTCCCCAAACTATCTGAAATCGGCGCAAATTTGACACATTTCCTGAGATAATATAAAATCTAAGCAACTTTTACTAAGGAAAGTTTGTTTTAAATCAGTTATCGATGCACAAGCAAGCAAAATCTTATGAGTTCTCAGAATTGTGTGAGACTTTTTGGGATTTGCCCCCCCCCCTAACTGACCCAAACCACCCATTCTGGATCCGCCCTTGTGCACAGCAGCCTAACCCGACAGAGCAGTATTTTAATCCATTACATATATTCTGACAGCAGCATTTTAATCTATTGCAGCATTTTAATCCACTCAGCCAACCACCTGTACTTTACCTCACTTTTTACGAGGCTACTAAATTACGAGCCGTATGTAACACAACGAATTTTCCACGACATTCCTCTCCAAAGGTAACCAAGTATTTCTGCATGTTTGTTCACGGCATTTCATGTGTTTTTGAAGCGTGCTGTCTTTTCTTTAAAATGACATGTATGTATTACTAAATTAAACATCAGTTTAAATAATGGTGTTGATTCACTATGCAATGGTCACCCGGCATTCGAATTCATGACTACGGGAGGTGAAAACCCGGCTTGAATATTTTTTTTTTTGCGAGGTGAAACAGATTTCATTTCTGTGTCATTTTCCACCCAAATGTATGGTTTTCAGAACACTGGCCCAGCATAAACCCCACCAATCAAATAACTGTTTTATGTATACAAAAAATGTTTACAAGAAGGCAGACCATTTTGGTGCAGTTAATTCATTAACAAAACATATTACAATTAAATGTATATTTCTTGGGGCATCCCAAGTGGGACCCCACCTTCAGCCCCTCCTTGCCCAGCTATATAGTCCACCGCCTAGCTTAGTCCACCTTGCCCACCAAAATTCCACTTGGGCCAACCTGGGCGTGTTTTGCTGGGAATATGTCCCTCTCCAACGATCATGAGCAGGAGTGGCGGAAAGTTGTCATTTAATTAAGGTGGGGCCATCAGGTCTCAAGTCATGCACCAGCCCCATTCTGAGCACATTTTTTTCCAGTCAATGACATAGGGTTAGTGTATTAATTTCCATAATTTTTAGGGGGCACCGTGCCCCGAGTGCACCCTCCCCCGTTCCCGCCCACCAGTGATCATGATTAGATAACCATCAGACCATAATGCACGCCGTCAGACCATAAGGGTAAGCAATATCAGATGATGAGAACTTCAGAAAAAAACGATCAAACCATCAGGGTAAACCATCAGACCATCATACCATCAGTAAGGTCCAACATAACACTGAAAATGTCACGACGCTTCTTTCGCGGCACCGCACAAGCTCGTGTACCTATAACAACGATTCATGTGATTTTTTTTTAGTGGTAATGATCGTTGAAACTTGGAAATACCTGACTCAGGTTACCAGGGAAACAATGTAAATAAATAGATTCCCGTTAGAATCCAAGGCTACCATGCCATCTACAAATCGCGTTGGTACATATAACGGGTGCCCACTATGAATCCGGACGCAGTTTAACGTTTCCTTACATCGCCCAGAAATTATCATTATATTAAGTGTCGCACCTTAACAGAATGCGTGTTATAAATACTATGCACGTGTGCAATCAAAATATCCTTATCTCGACTATAACGAAAATGACAGTAACAAATGGCAGCCCTTGACAGGAAGCAAGGTCCGCGCAACACATCGAAAATTGTGTTCAAGAAAAAAATTATGACAAGCCAAAACATCTCATTCGGAATCATTCCATGGATATGGGAGTGTCTCAGAAACCACTATGTATGAGTCTATGATGGTCTATGATGGTCTATTGAATGACGGTCTATGATGGTCTGAAGTGATGGTCCTGGCTGGCTTATCACCACGGGGCATCACGCGCCCAGGTCTTCTGCAAGAGTATGACAACGATAAACGGTGAATTTTATCCGGAAACAATGCATTCAGAAGGCATTGGTGCCGTTTCTGGAGACCAACTACCCAAAACAAAGACTATGTGCTCCCGGCCCGATCTCACCAGTTCGCATTACGCGAAGGAAACGCGCGCTCGCTGCTCGACAAACTGGAGGTGCCCCATGTGACGAAGACGAGCAACACCCTCCAAAACTG